>JAFEMH010005828.1:0-147473 GCA_022495995.1 Adenophora triphylla var. japonica | reverse complement strand
AAGAAAAACGAGTAAAAAAGCTTTTTCCTGGCAGTTACACCGTAGAGATTGTTAGGTTCGGAGGTCACAAGATTACGTTTCGGGTAGAGTATTACGAGATCGCTCGAAACGCCTGCATGACGCAGTCTTTCTACCTTTCTCGAAATCGTGTGTGTAAAGTGTGTGTCTTTTGAAATGGGAGGATTGAATGACAAGCTTAATCTTGGTTTGAGTGACAAACGTTGATTAGATGGCTTTGTTTGAAAAGACGAGCGTTTGAATGACAAACGTCGGTTTTGAGTTTGAAATGAGCGTTTGCGTGGCAAACGTCGACTTTGAGTTGAAATGAGCGTTTGCGTGGCAAACGTCGATTTTGAGTTGAAATGAGCGTTTGCGTGGCAAACGTCGACTTTGAACCGTACGAGTCATTGTTAACGATTTTTACGAGAAAAATGCGTATTAAATGATTTTAAGTGTCAAATGGCGGCTTTGAGTTTGAAGACGAGCGTTTGGAGGCCGAACGTCATTTCGCGCGTTTTAAAAGAGAGTTCGACGGACGAACTCCGGTTTTGAACCTAGCATTACATTGTTAACGATTTTTACGGGAAAATGCGTATTAAATGATATGCGATCAACGAATCGGGTTGCGATTCGGACTTTTGAAAAGTAAATACTATCACAATCCAAACGGATCGGACTTGTAAATGACAGTATTTAAAGCGGTGTCAACGGAATCAAACGATCCGGAATTGTAAATGACGATCAACGAGGCCAAACGGCTCGGAATTGTAAATGACGATCAACGAGGCCAAACGGCTCGGAATTGTAAATGACGTGAAAGTAAACGGAACGGGGTCGGAACGCCGTTTTAACCCGTGATTACTTCTCTTACGGAAAGAGAAGAGGATCGAGGGGCTAAAACGTATCGGACCCCATTAGACGGAGGCGTCTACATTTTGACAATGACGTTCGAAACAGTTATAGCGACTGGCGCGTAAACCGAGACGGAACGGAAGATTCAGAGAGAGGGAGTTATACCTATGGCTAGGGTCGACTCCTTTGGCTTGGGAGGTGTGCACGGGACACGAAAAGTTATTCGAAAGGTTGCTGTTGTAGGGTGCGTATTTGATCGAAATACGAAGGTTTCACGCGAATCGAGACAAACGGGAGCTCCTGGGAGGGGTGGAAACCATTTGGACCGTGGGGTATGTGATTTTTGGTATCAAAATCCTCTCCTTGCCTTCTGACATCAACTTCTATTTATAGGGTGAAAATTGCGTAGGAGTCCCACGACTCGACCGAATTTCTGTGGGTTTGGGAATTTTGGAAACTGGGGACTTCTGCTTGGCAATTTCAGAAAATTGCACAGCTGAGTCCCACTGACTTGGCTTGCAAACCAGGGGTATTTTGGTCTTTTGGCCTTGATTTGTGATTGACGAGTGACTAGAGGGAGGTGGCATGCGGTGACACGTGTCCCGTGGACTCACCGAAAGTGTGGGAGTTCGTCTCCGGTCCCGGTTTTGTCCGTTTTTAAAATAATGGGCCCGGAAATGTCCGAAACGCCCCCAGAAAGTGCCGGAAAATGCGTTTTTCAGGGAAAGCCATACTTTTACGTGAGATGTCACGTGTTAAGTACGGTTCGACGTCGGGATGCACGGGGCAGTCCCGAGACGTCTCGTTGGCACAGCAACGGAGAGTTTAACGAGTTCCGGTTAACCTGGAGCGGGCCAGTTAACGGATTTCGGTTAACTTTCTGACAGATTTGGACGATCCGGATTTGGGTACTTACAGGGACGGACTCTTGCATGTGAGATTTTTGTGATGAAAATTTGTTCTTGTGAATGCATGTGTGATAACATGATGACTGAACGTGGGAAAGAATACATGCATGCTAGATTTATGAAAATAAAGTGCATGGAGAAAAATGTGTCCAAAAGTGGGACGGAGTTTGTTTTTTCTTTTCTGTTTATGTTCGTGCCATGTTTGCCATTTTATTGACACGCTTGCCCTGTGTTTACTTTCAGGGGAGAGCGGATGTCATCCGTGAGCAAGTCGGACAAGCCGAAGACTCGGGGCTCCGTGGAGGCTCGTTAGGCTGGGGACGCTTTGCCCATGGGCCGGTAGGGAGGGTTACGGGGAGTCCTCGACGGCTTGTGGTTGCCTCAACCTTACGGTTTTGTTGAGTGCTTGAGGGGGTTAGTGGGATTGCATAAGAGCAAGGGGCTCTATTTGGCGCTGATTAAGCACTGGTGGGATGTTACCCACATGTTCCACTTCTTTTGGGGGGAGGCTACCGTGACCCCCACTAACTATGCTGCCATCACTGGCCTGGTACACCGACTGGGAGGTACCATGTACACCTGTCGGGTTTAAAAATTTTGAGCACCTCTTGCATTTGGTCTTTGTTTCACCGTCAATAATTACTAAATCATATAAATGGGCATATTTGGACATTCTAGTTTATGCATTTGCCTTAACCTTACCCTTATCCCTTCCCCCACTAGGTGTACTACCCGAGGCAACATCGGTAGTAGGTGTATTTGGAATCGTGCGAATTTCGTGGGTGACTTGTACATCGTCATCGTCATCCCCTTCTCCACCCCCATCTATGTCTTCTATGTGATGATAGGTTCTAGATGAATAGTTTGTGTTGGGCTCATTCATCCAATCCCGAGTCGAACATGAGTATAGCCGTGAAATGGAGGGGTGTTGTTTGGGTTTAAGGACTGATTAATTAGATCATACATAATTTGATCATTACGGTGCAAAAGTGAATTATCTATTGGCTCGCGGGCCGAAATGGGTACATTTTGATTTTGAGTTTGATTTTGTGGTGGTGGTGGGGGGGGGAAATATGCAAATATATCATTAACTATATCTTTCATGATAACTAGCAATATAAATTACCTAGTAATTAAAATTAAAAATGCAACACTTAAAAAAATATTTTTTGAATTTTTGAAAATTTATAAGGATTAAATAATTTTGACAATAATTTACTAACAATAAAAGTAAACAATTATATATTTTTTTTGTAATTTTTGGTTTTTTGTAATTTTTGGAATAAAAATATTTTTTTTTTGGAATTTTCAAAATTTATGAAGATTAAAAAATTTTTAACTACCAAACAAAATATTTAACTAGCTAGTAAACAATTAAATAATTAAAGCAATGACATTACCTTCAAGGCTTCAACTCTTACGATGTAATCACAAATATTCAACTTGGTAATAATTTGATGGTTTGGGTTTTAGAGAATTCTATGATGAATTGAATTTTTTTTGTGAGAAAAATGGTAAGACTTTTTCTTTTATTTATACTAATTACTAGCACATGCCCGTGTCCAAGGCCATGTTTTTAATTTTTTTTTTTTAATATAATTTTTTTTTAAGGACAAAATGAAAAAGGGACAAAATAGTATGGGCAAAATGGAAATTTTCGCCGTTGAAACTGTTCATTGAACAGTAGAAGACAACCCTCATTTATACTATAGATAATTTTTTTTAGATCAAATTTACCCCTAAATATGGCTGTTGGGAGGGGTAATTGTGTCCAAAAAATTTAAAATCTGATAAATGAGTCGTTATGTGTAAATTGGACGAAAATATCCCTCAAACGGATTTATTAACGGATATATTTGAGAACATTTTAGACATTTATACAAACAAGTACAAACAGGTCCGTGCGAACCTGATTGCAACTGGCCAAACGGGCCACGGACCAAATGGATCTTCTGATCCACGGGCCAAAGATCGGTCCGTACGGACCTCTTTGGTCCAAGCCCGTCCGTATACAAAGCGGGCCAAGCGGATAACGGACCACGAATTGAACGGGCGCGGGCCAAACTAACGGCGGGCCACGGGTCGCCTGGGCCGCCCACGGGCCACGGCCCAAAATGGAAATCTCCACCTATAACAACGAGGAGGAGAAGAGAGGTCGGTTGGGCAGTTGGGGTGAATTAATGCAATTGCAATCCGATACACGCAATTTGTCAAGCACTTAATGCGCATCAACTTTCTTCAATATGGAGTCCATGGGATCAATAAACAAAAACCCATCACTGCCTCAATTATTTATTCCACCCTAGTCGATCATTTTCTGAATCAATAATGGCGGATGAGCAAGAAGAGTTGGTTAAGATTGAACGGAGTTTAAGTGAACTAAAACAGAGCTTCAGGAGTGGGAAAACAAGAGAGATTGAATGGAGGAAAGCTCAACTAAAAGCAATTTTGAATTTGGTTGAAGAAAATGAAGATCAGATCTTTAAAGCACTTCAATGTGATCTGGGAAAACACCCTGTTGAAGTTTATCGTGATGAGGTTAGTTCCAATTTTTAATTTTAATTCTACTTTACTTCTAAATAACCCGTCCCCCAAAATGAATGACCAAAAATTAGCTCCTCGTAAGAAAAAATATGGTCATTCCTTTTGGGAATAAGAATTTGTGGGGAATTAACTTGGAAGCTCATGCTGGCTATGGCTATAGATCGGTGTAGTGAAGAAAGCAGTGAACTATGCTTTGGCCAATATCGATAAATGGATCTCCCCCATAAAGGTGTGTGCACTTTTGTTTTCTTTTCTTTTCAGTTACCCTGCGGATGTTATTGAACTTGGGGACAGTTTTGTTCGTGGTAAAGCGAGGGAAAGTAGGGAAATGAAATTTACAATTCTTTTTTACTTTTTCATTGAGCATGTTTGATTATTTTTTTTGAAAATTTTTCATTCCAAAAAGGAATGAAATTCCATTCCTTTTCATTCCTTCCAAAATTGGATGGAAATGAATTCCATTCCATTGGAATGGATTTTTACAAAATTTTATGACTAAAATACCCCTCCAACCCAAATCACTCTCTGCCCCTGCCTACCTCATCCCCCAAAGGACAAACCCCGGTGCGCCAAGCGCTTCCCGTCAAGTGAGGGTTGAAAGAGGGAACCATTTGCTAGAGCCTTTTCCCTGACAATTACCCCATCCCCCTCAAAAAAATTTTTTTTTTACTCATTTTTTAAAACTACCCCACCACACCCCCCCCCCAAAAAAAAAAAAAAAATTACTCATTTTTTGTAATTTCCCTGCCTACCCCACCCACCCTCCAAAAAAAAAAAAAATTTTTTACTCATTTTTGTAACTCCCCTGCCTACCCCACCCCACTCATCCCAACCCCCACCCCCAAAAAAAAAATTTTTTTTTACTCATTTTTTGTAACTCTCCTGCCTACCCCACCCTACCCAACCCCCACCCCCAAAAAAAATTTTTTACTCATTTTTTGTAACTCCCCTGCCCACCCACTCACCCCCACCCACCCTCCCCCCATCCCCCGCCCCCAACCCCCACCAAAAAATTTTTTTACTCATTTTTTGTAACTCCCCTGCCTACCCCACCCCAAAAAAAATAAAATTCATATTAATTTTTTGAAAGAAGGGAAAATTGGACATTTTATATGTTTTCATTCCATTCCTATAATTTGTATTTTCAAACCAAACATGATTGTTGAAGAAATGAAATGAAAATTTCATTCCATTTCATGCCAACCAAACATGAGGTTTGGCCACTTTTCATTCCTTTTCAATTCCTTCAAGAAACCCATTCCATTGACCATTCCATTCCTTCACTTTTTTTCCATCGAATCAAACGGGGCCTTATTGTTGTGTTATGGAGGCAATTTTTTTATATAGATGGGAAAAAATATATTCGCGGCGGAGCTAGATTTTATATAAATGATGGCAATTTTTTTAAAAAGTAAATAACAATACGTAGCGGAGTATAAATTTTGAACAAATGGGGTAAAAATATTATGTAGTGCAACTTTTTTTTTCCTAATAGAAATGGGGTAAAATTGATAAATATTTTAGTTATAGTAGTAATATGTCACACTATCTAACATTATAGGGCAAATTGCAATTTGATTACCTATGTTTGTTTATCAATATTGCAGTTATATTCGTAATGTTTATATGGAAAAATATGAATATATGAACACAGCTCTTCACCATATGCTAGTTGTTTGTGACTAATGATGCAATTTTTGGTGGGGTAGAATCGAATACCCTTACTATTCTTCCCATGCAGTGCACAATTGCTGTCAGAACCACTTGGTGTAGTACTCATATTTTCATCTTGGAACTTCCCTATTTGTAAGTCAGAATCTAAATCAATCATCAAAACTAGTTTATTCCATTTTCATCCCCAAAATTATCAAATTTAATTTCACAATTAATGTTTTGAAATGCAGCATTGACGTTGGATCCATTGATTGGAGCAATATCTGCTGGAAATGCAGCAGTCATAAAACCTTCAGAGCTAGCTCCTAGTTGTTCTTCTTTTCTTGCCAATTTTCTCCCACGTTACTTGGATCCAAAAGCTGTTAAAGCCATTGAAGGTGGAACGGGCATAGCTGAAATGCTACTTCAGCAGAAATGGGACAAAATCTTCTTTACGGGTATCATCTCAATGCTTGAGTTTGGGATTTTAAATGTCAAATTACAGATTTTACCCCTCTTTTTGTTTCCCTATTCTTAATTTGACGCATTCTCAGGGAGTCCACGAGTTGGGAGAATTGTTATGTCCGCTGCTGCAAAGCATTTAACACCTGTTACATTAGAACTTGGTGGAAAATGTCCTACAATCTTCGATAGGCTCCTTGACTCGGACATGAAGGTTTCTCTCCATTATACTCCCTCTGTCCCAGAAAGTTTGTCTCACTCTGACTTTCATGGTCAACTAAATCAAAATTTGACCATAATTTTATGAAAATATAGATGTCTATACAATTCAAAAAATTGTTATTGATAATATTCCTAATGGTGAAACAATAACAATTTTTAGAATTGTATAGAGATATCTAGATGTCTCTATACAAAGAATAAGCATCAATAAATCGCATTTGACTTGAATATATATCGACATTAGGCCTCTCACTTTAGATGAACTACCAATTGTGCTCATGGGGTCATTCAACCCCCTTTCAATTATTGGAGATGTGTCATTTTACCTCCTTCAAGTTCAGAAAATTAACATTTTTACCAGAAAATTTAGTAATTCTGTCAATTATGGACCCCTTTGATTAAGAAAAAAATTTACCATTATATTATAATTTTGACCCGCTTCTAATGAAATCTAGATTTTGTGGCTTCGCCACTGAGTAAAAGCTACTCATTTGACCAGATGAGGCTATATATTCTTCTAATGCTCATGCTGATTCTTCATTTCAAGGTGGCTGCCAAAAGAATAGTTGCCGGGAAGTGGGGAGCATGCTCCGGACAAGCTTGCATAGGAATCGATTATGTGCTTGTGGAACACAATTTTGCTTCTAATCTGGTGAGCTACCGGTGCTAATTATTTTCTGCCCTACTTATTTCCCCTACGGAGTACTGTGTGAACTTAATTTTCTTTTGAAATTGAGGTTCATTTGAGTATTTTTTTTTCTTTTTTCCAGATTGAATCATTGAAGAAGACTATCAAAAGATTTTACGGAGAAAATGTTAACAACTTGAAGAACATGTGCAAGATCATAAACAAAAGTCACTTTAACAGGATACGAAAGCTTCTTGATGACCCTGTTGTTGCAGCTTCCATTGTTTATGGTGGTTCATTCGATGAAAATAATCTGTAAATTCCCCTTACCCTTATTCAAAGTTTAATTACTCAATAATGGCCAGAAGTTAGCTATCAAGTCCAATAATTTAAAATTATCTACAGCATGATCGAGCCAACAATTCTACTGGATCCTCCTCTTGATGCAGAGATCATGAATGAAGAGATATTTGGCCCATTGCTCCCAATCATCACAGTAAGAAGAAACCATCCTATACTGATATTTGAGATTTCTAAGTAATTTTTTTCTGAAAATGTTTTAATTTACTCTTCTTGCAGCTAGATAATATTCAAGATAGCATTGAATTCATAAACTCGAGGCCTAAACCTCTAGCCCTCTATGCATTCACCAAAAACGCAACATTCAAAAAACAAATATTAGCAGAAACATCATCCGGAAGTGTGACCTTCAACGACACCATGGTTCAGGTACTTAAGCTACTTATTTCTTGTATACGTCCATTTACATTAACATAGAGTATAAGCTAGAAACTCTTTTTTCATCCGATTCACTCTCAAGGGTGTTTCACTTTTACCATTATACTTTTTTTTCCTTATAAAACCACTGTAGTTAGGGAAATATATCATTCTACCCCAAATCCGCGCCTACATCTGTAACTCATTCGCGCCTCAATCCGCAATTTTGGGGGTGGAATGGTAAAAGTGAAGCATCCTTGAAAATAGAGTGGATGAAAACAGGTTTGGTCTAAGCTAACTAGACAAACTCAAGAAACATTTCCGTATTGCTTTGATTGCAGTTTGTATGTGACGCGTTACCATTTGGAGGGGTCGGGCAGAGTGGGTTTGGAAGGTACCATGGGAAGTACTCGTTCGATACATTTAGCCATGAAAAAGCAGTGATGGAAAGAAGTTTTTATTTTGAGCTGGAGCCAAGGCATCCTCCATGGAATAGTTTCAAGTTGCAGTTCCTTAGATTGGCTTATAATTTTGACTACCTTGGATTGGTGCTACTCATGTTAGGATTGAAGAGAAGACCCCCCATGAAATTATAGTGTACTGGAATGGAAAGTCCCATAAGAAAAACTGGTATTTGTAATCTCATTGATAAATTATTCACGGATAAACTTGGAAGGTAGGGCGTGTATGTGTGATTCCCCATTCCACACGGGATAGATGTGGAAGTTTAGTGGACTATTTCACTGTCCACATACTGCTATGCTATTTGGTGCTTATGTACGATGTCACCAACATTATCCATCTAGTTACGGACTCATTTGGAGCAGAATTGGATTGTTGCATTCGCCCCAATTCCGTTCCAAATAACAAGCTTTGGCCCTGTCTTGTCGAGCGTTTTAACAAAAACGGAGATAAAAAAATTCAGCTTTTTTTTATTAAGCATATTAGTCAAGAGTTTTAGACGGTTGAATTTTAAAAAGTTGGGGATAATTTTGGCCGCTCAAAATTATAGTGTTCAGAAATAAGCTCCGTTTTAAAAACTCTCCGTTTATAAAACTGTGAACCAGACGAGCCCTTTGTCATATTGCAATTTTAATTTTTAAATGTTAGTGTTAACAAATAAACTATTCCCTTCTCCTACCCTCTAAAATGTCCAATAAAATTCAAGTTTAAACTTGATTCAGCAAATTTTAAATTTTGGTCAAGTCCAAATTAGATTTTTTTTTTTTTCCATTTATCTTGAGACAGCCGACCGTCCAAATGAAGGAAACTACTCCTTCCCTCCAATTCCAATTCAAGAGCAAATTAGATTTTTTTTTTTGTCAGATAATAATAAATTAAGCCATTCATAAATAAAAAATTCATTTTTTTTTAACGGTAGTAACTTAGTAAGTAATTATCAAAACCATGTTCCTCTTGAGTCAAACTATGCACGTAATATGAACTCATAACAAATATTTTTGGAAACAAAAATTAATATTAACAAAGAAACTCTGATAGTGATAATATGAAAATGGAAAATGAACAATATAAATCGTGTACGATCATGGGCAGTAAAACAAGCAAATCTCAATGAATTGAGCCCAATGTAAAATATACACAATTCCTAAATACGACGTAGTGAATGAGTTTCCCTACCTATTATCGTCACATTTCAGCTCGTCTAGTTCTTATGTCAACCTGGACATAAGTATCCATTTCTATAACTAGGAAGACCAGAGAATTGACATATGTCGACCTGAAAATAGTAGAGAGATTCTATAGCTAAGACAGATATATCAATATATGTCGACCAAAGCCTACGTAGGTGCCGAGGAAGGCCTACGTAGGTGTAGAGTAAGGTCTACGTAGGTGCCAAGTAAGGCCTACATAGGTGCCGACCAAGGCATATTCAAATGACGACCAACGCCTATCATGCTCCTATTATGATAAGGGGAATGGACTTCCCTACCCTTGCTCACCTCTTACTTGACATTCACACATGTCGACCAACGTCATATGCCAATTAGCAAGCCTCCTAGGCATACGTACAGAAGGCTTATATAATTCTACTAAAACAAGGACTGTGAAGAATTATATTTCATCTAGGATTATAATCCTTATCTCACATAACATCCTATTCAAAGATGGATTCTACATCCTACACCTATAAATACAAGCCATAATTCACATATTTTTGGTAACGCATCTTTTGAATCTCAACTCTTGTCAATTGATTTGCTCTCTACAATACACATACTTACTCTCACACCGGAGGACCTTCACTGGTGAAGCCCCAGCTTAGTTTACGTGTCTGTTCATCTTTTTCAGGCTATTCGAACATACATAATACAACCTCGCCATTTGGATTTGGTGATCGAACATTTTGGCATCATCGGTTTGGTTCCATTCTTGGGAAAACGATTCGTATTATCCGTTGAATAGCTTGAAAAATTCTGCTCCGTTCTCCTAATCCTAATGGAAAAAGGACACACTGCTAGTGGGCAGCCGATAACCGAGGTAGTGCTGCCAAACCCTCCTCGTCGTCGACGTCGTGGAAGGCCTGCTCGCAGTAAGACAGGGAGGAATGCCGCCCAGGGGGCACTGGAGCTTCCCCCAACAGATTGATTGCATAACTCTCTTGTATCAATAGATGGAAACTCTGCAACAAATTTATGAAACACTAAATTCCTTGTTGCAACTGGATCCTGATCACTCCCTGACTGAATTCATAAGGCCCACGAGTACTGGAAATTCCCTTGGAAGGGAGAGTCATCTTGACAGGCGTGGTAGTCGGGGGAATAGAGAAAATCTTCATCCTGGCCAAAACCCCCTCATCATGACCCTGCTGGAATACCCAGGCAGAAACCTCTCCAAGATGTCCCTCCTCGTCATAAGGCTCATGTACATGGAAGTACACAAAACAACGAGGATTTGAGAAATCATCTTAACTATCAAAGGGACCAGGAGGTTAATTCTGCTGACTTGATAGCAAGGCTTAGTCAAGCAAGGCAAAAATTCCCTACTCATCATAATACCTCTCCTCGGTACAAGAGTCCTGTTAGACCAAGGAGCCTTCCTCGACATAGGAGCCCTCCTCAGCCTATGAACCCTCCTCGTCACAGGTCTCCTCCCCATCCAGAAATGTAACCTAGAAGGGACAGGGCACCATCGGGACATGTGGACAATCACCAGGAACATGAGGAACACATTAGAGTGAATATACACAGAAAGAAATAAAGGACCCACCGTAGTTCTCATTTTAGTTCGGGGACTGATGCAAAAGATATTCTCCTCTTGAAAAAGAGACTAGATGAAATTCAAATGGGGAGGAAGGAAGTGGATGATGATGATACCAGTGCCACTCGTCCTTTCTCCTAGCGGATTAATGATCTACCTCCTATCCTGCTCTTAAAATTCCAGAGTGCGTCTGCTGAGAAACGCGTTTCTCCATAACTATGGAGAAACGTGTTTTTCATAGCCAGAAGCTTTACATTTGATAACCAGAAAAAAAAAACCCAAGGCCAAGACCAAAAGCTTCTGGATATCCAGAAGCTTTGCATTTGATAGCCGTAAGCTTTGCGGTTGATATCCGAAGCTTTGTATTTGATAGCCGAAGGATGTGAAATGTATATCCAAAGCGTAGGTGCATATCCGTAAAAGCTGTTAGGTGCATATCCGTAAATGTGTTAGGGCATATCCGAAATTGCTATTGAAGGTTTTCGGATATCTGTGAACCTTCAATGTATATCCAGAAACATTTTGAAGGTTTCTGGATATTCATTTGAAGGTTTCTGGATATCACTTTCATAGGTTTCTGGCTATCTAGCTCATTGTCGCGCGACATGTCGGGACCCGTTTCTCCATAACTTATGGAGAAACGCGTTTCTCCCTAGATTTTGTGAAAATTCCAAGCATTGAAAAATATGCTGGAACCACAGGCGCACGCGACCATGTGCAAAGTTTTGAATCCACCATGACCCTCCTCACCAAGGATGATGATATTCTTTGTAAGGCATTTGCGAGTACCTTCTCCGGAACAGCACTGTCATGGTTCTGTGAACAAAAGAAGGGAAGCATCAATAGATGGAAAATTATGAGGAGTAGGTTCTTGGAACACTTTGCAATAGCTGGGAAAAGAAAGAAAAGACTAACAGACCTTGCCAACATCGAGCAAGGTAAAAATGAAACCATGCTAAGTTATTACAATCAGTTTAGAGTCATGGCTGACCAGATAGAGGAAAGCCTAAATGACTGGGAGGTGATTGTCTGCTTCAACTCCGGACAGAGGTCCAGACAATTAATCTATGAACTATCTGCCAGAGAGCCTAAGTTAAAATCTGATTTATATAATGTGGCCTACGCCATAACTATGACAGAAGAGAAAAGTAGGAAGAGGTCTGAAGAAGATGCAGCCGGCACCAACCAGGCTTCAAATGGAAGTAACTACAGGGGAAGGAATAGGACTCGGGCTACCGAAAAACCCGAGGTATTCACCCCACTCACTAAACCTATCACAAAAATCATGCAATTGGTAAACCTACCAGATCCCCGACCACCCAGTGATAAATCGAAACATGTCTGGGACAATTCCAATTACTGTGCCTTCCACAAGGACCATGAACATGACACAGAGAATTACATTTCCCTTAAAAGAATGATCCAGAGATGGGTGAATGAAGGCAAACTCGGTCGCTAAGTTATTAGGAAAGATAACAAGCGAACAAGAGATGACGATGACGAAGATGATGAAAGGGAAGACATGCTTCTAGGGCTAAACTCCATGTTATAAGGGAGGAGACTGTCTCCAACAAAAAATTGAAAGACCAATACATGAGCTAAGTAAGGTCTACCACATCCCCACCTGAATCAATAAGGAGGAGGAAGCCATCAGCTTCTCCCCTAACGAGCTAGCTGAAAGTCGTGCGACTCGTGAATAAACTTTGTTAATAAAAGGAAGGATTAATAATTATGAATCCGAAAGGCTCCTCATAGGCTCGGGGGCATCCATGGATATCTTATACTATTCTACCTTCTAGAAGATGAATCTGAAGGATAACATGCTGAAGCCATACTCTGGAAGACTAGAAGGCTTCACCAACCATAAAGTCAGCGCCATGGGGATGATTGAACTACTACTGAATGTAGAAGAGCATCCTTTTCGAGCTGAGGCCACAGTGACATTCGTGGTCATAAACCTGGCAAGTGACTACCATGTCATCCTAGGCATTTCAAGTCAAGGCAAACTTGGGATGGTCGCCTCCCTCCCCCACCAGCGAGTTAAGTTTCCCACTCGCCCTGGAATCAAATGCGTGAGGGAGACCCCCAAATACTTATTAGAACATGTAATGAGGAGCAGAAAATCTGCCATAAGATGGAGGTAGACACACTAGAGGAAAATCTGAAAATCTCTAAGTCTGTAAAGACCACCAACACCAGTTCTAGGCTTAATCTAATTTTTGAAGCAGAAGATGAGGAACACATGATACTAGATATCCATGAGAATGTCAGTAATGACACAATTTTGTCCATCCTAGATACAACCCCTCATCTCGTCAGCGGCCAGAACCCGGGGGCCGACCCTTACTTGAGACAAGTAGAGCTGCATGGCGCAGACGAACTAGTATAAATTGAGATACTAGACTTTCATGAGGATTACAACAATGACACAATTCTGTCCGTCCCATATATAACCCCTTATCTCATCAGCGGCCAGAACTCGGGGGTCGATCCTGACTTGAGACAAGGAGAGCTGCAGGACGTAGATGAACCAGTTGAGTTGGCTATCCATAAAAAAAAAATTCAAACTATAACGAACAAATAAACAAGGTTAATAGGCTGCTAGACCTAGACCTATTAGATGAGAAAAGACTAGCTGCTCATATGAGAATGGTGAACTACAATCAAAGGACCAAAGCCTACCATGACAAGGAAATAAAAAAAGGAGTATTCCAAGTCAGGGACTGGGCAATTAGAAAGATTGAAGCTACAGACAGAAAGGCAGAACATAACAAGCTCTCCTCAAACTAGGAATGCCCCTACATCATCACTCAAATCATTAGAAGGGATCTACAGAATGAAAACCCCAGATGAGCAAGAGCTGAAACATACGCGTCATTCTGATCATCTACAAACATACTATCACTAGTTTTAAGTTTGTTATTTGATTAAAGTAGATTAGTCCTTGTTAGTCATTTTATTATTTACAAATATATAGAATTTCAGTTCGATATAATCAGTTTCAGTCAATAAATTCAATTTCCATCAAGATACTATGACTAGCAAGACAAAAACACTAAAAGACGAGAAGCCTACTCCTCGAACCTTAGGCGAAATGCCTAAGAGTAAAAAGGCGAGTAGCCTACTCCTCGCACCTTGGGCGAAATACCTAATGGAAAAGATGAGTAGCTTACTCCTCGCACCTTGGACGAAATGCCTAAGGGTAAAAGACGAGGAGCCTACTCCTCGAACCTTGAGTGAAATGCCAAAGTCTTTTAAAATGAGCAGCCTATTGCTCCCGCCTTGGATGAAATGTCCAAATCCTAAAGGCAAGCAGCCTACTGCTCGCACCTAAGACGAATATCTCGTCAATAATGGGCGTGCCTGCCAACGTCAAATAACCGGCCAAGAAATGATTGAGCTTCCTCGAAATTTGAGAAATCTACTGGTATTCGTAAGAACAAGGATGAGCTACACTTTCTGCTCGGTATAACCAAGCTAGGAAGTCGGGGGCCACTGAATGGTATAAAATGAGTACAACCATGGGCCATAAAACAAGCAAAGCCCAATGGATTGAGCCCAATGGAAAATATAAACAATTCTTAAATACGACATAGGGAATGGGTTTCCCTACCTATGATCATCACTTTTACCTTGTCTAGTCCTTATGTCGACCTTGATATAAGTATCCATTCCTATTAATAGAACGACCAGATAATTGACCTATGCCGACTTGGACATAGTAGAGAGATTCTATGGCTAAGGCAGAATACCAATATATGTCGGCTAAGGTCTCTATAGGTGCCGAGGAAAGCCTACGTAGGTGTCAACCAAGGGCTACGTAGGTGCCGAGGAAGGCCTACGTAGGTGAAATTACCCGGGATTTCACGCGGACGCGAAACGCGGTTGTCTTTCGCGGGGGGTTGGTGTCTGAGACCTCGCTTCATGGGAAGGAAAAATGAGGAGTCGCCACACGGTTTTTGTATTTTGAGCCCAAACGTTGAGAAACGGCTATTGAAAATGGTGTCGTTTTTATTGGTAGCAAAAACTTAGGAAAAGGCTTTGAAAACGGGGATCATTTTTATTGGCAGCAAAAACGAGTAAAAAGCTTTGAAAACGGGGATCATTTTTATTGGCAGCAAAAACGAGTAAAAAGCTTTTTGTACCAGAGATTGTTAGGTTCGGAGGTCAAGTTACGTTTCGGGTAGAGTATGACGAGATCGCCCGAAACGCCTCGCATGACGAGTCTTTCTACCTTTCTCGAAATCGTGTGGGTGTGTGTGTGTGTCTTTTGAAATGGGGGCTTGAATGACAAGCTTAATATTGGTTTGAATGTCAAACGTTGATTAGGTGACTTTGTTTGAAAAGACGAGCGTTTGAATGACAAGCGTCGGTTTTGAGTTTGAAATGAGCGTTTGCGTGGCAAACGTCGACTTTGAGTTGAAAATGAGCGTTTGCGTGGCAAATGTCGACTTTGAGTTGAAAAGGAGTTCGAAGGTCGAACTCCGGTTTTTTGAACCGGAAATGTCATTGTTAACGATTTTTACGGGAAAAATGCGTATTAAATGATTTTGAGTGTCAAATGGCGGCTTTTAGTTTGAAGATGAGCATTCGGAGGCCGAACGTCATTTCGCGCGTTTTGAAAGAGAGTTCGACGGACGAACTCCGGTTTTGAACCGGGCATTACATTGTTAACGATTTTTTACGGGAAAAATGCGTATTAAATGATATGCGATCAACGAATCAGGTTGCGACTCGGACTTTGAAAAGTAAATACTATCACGATCCAAACGGGTCGGACTTTGTAAATGACAGTATTTAAAGTGCGGTATCAACGGAATCAAACGATCCGAATTCGTAAATGACGATCAACGAGGCCAAACGGCTCGGATTTGTAAATGATGATCAACGAGGCCAAACGGCTCGGATTTGTAAATGACAGAAATTAAAATGACGATCGACGGATCGATCGATCCGGAATTGGTAAATGATAATAAAAGTAAACGGAACGGGGTCGGAACGCCGTTTTAATCCGTGATTACTTCTCTTACGGAAAGAGAAGAGGATCGAGGGGCTAAAACGTATCGGACCCCGTTAGACGGAGGCGTCTACATTTCGATAACGACGTTCGAAATGGTCGTAGCGACTGGCGCGTAAACCGAGACAGAACGAGAGATTTAGAGAGAGGGAGTTATACCTATGGCTAGGGTTGACTCCTTTGGCTCGGGAGGTGTGTACGGGACACGGAAAGTGATTCGAAAGGTTGTTTCGAAGTAGTAAGGTGCGTATTTGATCGAAATACGAAGGTTTCACGCGAATCGAGACAGAACGGAAGCTCGGAAGGGGTGGAAACGGTTTGGCCGTGGGGTGTGGTGAATTTTGGTGTAAAAATTTCTTTTTTTGCCTTTGATGGCAACTTCTATTTATAGAGGTGAAAATTGCGGTAGGAGTCGGACGGACTTGGGTGAATCCGGGGGTTTTTTTGGGTATTTTGGAAACTGGGGACTTCTTTGGCAATTTCGGGAAAAGTGCACAGTGGAGTCCGGACGGACTTTTATCTGTATACCGGGTATTTTAGTCTTTTCCCTTTGAATTTGATTGAAGGGTGACTAGAGAGAGGTGGCATGCGTGCCAGTGTCCTATCGAGTCACCACCATGTGGGATTTTATCCTGGTCCCGCTTTTGTCCGTTTTTAAAATAACAATCAGGAAAATGTCCGAAATGCCCCCAGAAAGTCTTGAAAATGCGTTTTTAGTGGAAAGCCATACTTTTACGTGAGATGACACGTGTTAAGTCTGGTTCGACTTGTCGGGATGCACGGGCGCCCCGGACGCCTCGCTGGCACAAAGAACTGGAGGGAGTTTAACGAAGTTCCAGGTTAACTGGAGCCGGGCCAGCTAACTGGATTTCGGTTAACTTTCCGACGGATTTGGACGATCCGGATTTGGGTACTTACAGCTTAGCCCTCGGCGACGTCTCCTCCGAAGGAGGTGGGGTCGTTGAAAAAGATAAGGATCCAAATCGGGATGCCTTACTTTGAAAGAGACACGGGCGGTCGGTGGCCGGACCCTTAGCGAAAAGGATTCCTACGTATCCCGAGCGGGAATCAAGCCGATCGTAGTTCGAAAGGGGCAAGGGCCGCGCATGGGGACCTTGACCCGAGCGAGACCGTTAGGAGGCGTCTAAACTCCGAATGAGACCATTCGCGAGGTACCCGTACTCCGAATGGAGACTGTTAGGGAGGCGTACGAACACAGGACTTACGAAACCTTCGAGGGCGTGTGGCGCCTCAAACCGGAGTTGCGATGCGACGAGGGCGTTCGTGCCTTGGAGCCGGGCTTATTGCTTCGTTGCCGGTTTTATCTGGGGATGAGGTACGAGCTTGTGTTAAGCGGCGTTATTAACACGGAGGGATCGACATTTCTTCTTTAGAATCCTGCTGGGGATGAGTATTCGGGCTTACCTTGATGGCCGAAGAGGGATTGTTGTGCGGGCTTATTGCAGCTGCCGCTGAGGTGGAACGATCGGGCTTACGACTGGCGGCCGGGGAGATGAATGTTCACTTGCTGAAGTGAAAAGGTGTTCGGGCTTACAAGGATGGCCGAAGAGGGATTGTTGCAAGGCGTTTGTGCCTTGGGGTTCAGGCTTATTGTTGTTGCCGAGAAGACGAATGGCGAAGGTCTCGATAGGAGAGTGGAGGTCGAACCGCGAAGGTCGGGATTGACTGTTTGAGATCGGACCATGAAAGGTCGAGATGGGGGACTTTGAAATCAGACCGTGAAAGGTCGCGATTGAGGATTGAAATCGGACCGTGAAAGGTCGCGATTGAGGATTGAAATCGGACCGTGAAAGGTCGCGATTTAGGTTTGAGATCGGACCGTGAAAGGTCGCGATTGAGGATTGGAATCGGACCGTGAAAGGTCGAGATTTAAGGATTGAAATCGGACCGTGAAAGGTCGCGATTTGAGACTTGGGATCGGACCGTGAAAGGTCGCGATTGAGAATTGGAATCGGACCGTGAAAGGTCGCGATTGAGAATTGGAATCGGACAGTGAAAGGTCACGATTAAGGATTGGAATCGGACCGTGAAAGGTCGCGATTGAGAATTGAAATCGGACCGTGAAAGGTCGCGATTGAGAATTGGAATCGGACCGTGAAAGGTCACTTTGGAATCGGGCCAGTGAAGGTGCGCGATTGAGGATTGGAATCGGACCGTGAAAGGTCGCGATTTAACGATTGAAATCGGACCGTGAAAGGTCGATATTTAACGTCAGAGACGAGCGTTAGTGAAAACTAATCGAATTTAACGTTCGGAGACGAGCGCGTTAGTGAAAACTAACTGGGATTTAACGTCTCGGAGACGAGCGTTAGTGAAAACTAACTTTGATTTATCCTCGGGGACGGGGTGTTAGAAATGTCTAACTGGGAAATTTTATACTTTTGGGAGGCCCAAAAGTGGTAAAATTGGAATTGCCAAAAGCCGAGGGACCAAAATGGAAGGAATCTTTCCCCGGTGCAAGAAGAGTCCCACTGACTTTTACCGAGTTTGACCAGGTTGTTATCAGCGCCGAGGCGTAAGAAGAGTGGCCATTTTCTTCCATTAATTCCGACGAGAGAGGAGAGAAAAGAGAGAAAATCCAACCCAAATTGCAAGGTTTGCTCGAATTTGTGAAGGAAATTTGCTATGGAGGGTGAAGGAGGACCACCGGCTCGCCACTAAGGACCGATGACGAAAGAACACGATTGGTTCTGACCATTCGAACCAATGTTCACCCATTGAATCCGGCGGAGTTTTATCCGGCGAGGATAGACACAACTCCAAGGACGGGATCGAAAGACAAGTAAGCTTTCTTACAAATTCCATTAATTTTAAGAATGTATATTCTTTAAATGTTAGAAATTTGTTAGGAATGAACTTAGGGATTTTGGTGCCCGATTTGGGGCTTTGGACTTTGCTATGAATTATTGTCGAAATTGACTAGGATGTAGTTCAATTGACACTATGGGTAGATGACATAAAAATTTTGGTTGCAAAATTCCATGTCGAGATGCATTTTCCAAAATTAAAGTAGCTTTAATTCGGGATCGGAGCGAAATTTTCGAAAATTAAAATTCGAAGAATTTGAAAGTTCCGATTCGACGGAGTTTTCGAAATGTTTTGAAAGTTCCGGATTCGACGGAAGTTTTCGAAATGTTTTGAAAGTTCGATTCGACGGAGTTTTCGAAATGTTTTGAAAGTTCCTGGATTCGACGGAGTTTTCGAAATGATTTGAATATACGTAGGAAATGAATGAGAACCGTATCTCGCATTGCATCCTTTGACATGCGTTGGTGCATTTCGTTGACGTTGCTTCGTGCCGTTTGTCTGCAGGGACAGGACGGTTAATACTCATAACCGTAAGAGTCGGGTGCCTTGAGGCGGTGCAAGCATTGTGGGACATTATCCCTGACGTGGGCTCGAGAGGGAGAGAGGAGTCCGCGCACCGGTGCTTGACTCCGGTTGGCCGGGTTTATCAGCTGTCTTAGCCGCGAGCCGATACGCCGAGGGGCAGTGTCCATGTATGTTGCGCCGAGCGAGTACCGAGCGAGCAATCGTGGGATACGACCCACACTTTCCATTTCAGATGGGGAGGCGACGGTGACACCCACGGATTTTGCCGCTATCACCGGGTTGCCGACTCTATGGCAACACGCCGGTGTGGGTTGGATGGTTACACTCGAGCGCTTGTCTGGGTCAGCTGGAGTTTTGATATTACCGATGCCAGGGGCTTAGGCATTCTGCACATGTGCCGATGGAGAGGCATCTCGGAGGCGGGTGTTGCCGCTTATCCGGGCCGGATCTCGAGGATGACCGTGAGCGCCCGGCTCGAGGGTTCCTTTGGTTTGCGCCGTCGCGACTTTATTCCCGACTTCGACACGTCTTGTCACTTCGCTGCTTCGGCCGCCGGTAGACTCGGATGCCGTGAGGGGGTTTGCGTGGGGGAGGCCGGATCGGCCGAGCTCTACCCATTCCTCGGGCCAGTTCTCGCGGGAGAGGAGCACTCCTTTAGCCGCTTCACGCCCGTCTTGGATGTAAGTTCACGTACTTTTTCTCTTCCTTGCCTCTTTTATGTACTCGTATGTATCTCGCTTTGTAGCCGACATAACTTTCCATTCTCTTGGCGGTGTCCGGGTGCTACGAGGTGTTCAAATCCGTTGTGCTTCGGGACATCAAGGAGCCGCACCGTCCCCTCGCTCCCCGCCATGCCGGTTTGGCGTAAGAAGGCGAAGAGGGCGGCTCTTCGAGAGTTGGCACTCGAGTGTCATACGAGGAGATATCTCCGGCACCGAACTGTGAGTTCTCCGAGAGGATCCACTCGACCCGGTGGAGTAGGTTCGATCATGTCGCGCATATTGCCGCCGAGACTACACGGAGGCGGAAGCTCCCGGTGGGACTTCACCGTGACGCCATGTATCTGGGGGAGAGGGTGACTCATCAAGATAGGCAGGGGTCTCTTCCTTGGTGCCGGTGTCCCCGGAGATGCCGATGGACGAGCCGGAGGGGTACATACAGGCGTGTACTACACCGAGTACATCATAGCGGGGGCCGCCTATGATGTTTTCTTGAGGATGAGGCCGAGGAGCCCGCAGTACAGCATAGAGAGGGCGAGGTCCCCGGAGGTCCTCGAGATTTTCCGGCCCCGCGAGCTAGGCTAGCGTACGAGGGGCCGGACGGTTCGCGTAGGCGACTTGTGATCCCGCCTCCGCCTGAGCCGAGACCACGATACAGTGGCTGACCCCAATGCTTCTAAGTGAGCACCCTTTTTTGATTTCGCATTTGATAGCAGTATTCCTCGCAAATGTTGCATCCGTACTTTCGCTCGCTTTTCGATGACTTTCCCGGTTCGTGTATCCGGCCGCACGTACAATGACGCCATGAGGCCGGTGGACGGTGGTCCGCCTACACTAGGAGGCTCGTGGAGTTCATGCGTGGTGCGCCTCCTGAGGAGCGTGGACGTCCGTGATCGGGGCCGTCTAGGCCGAGAGATTCGCCTCGCTCCCACAAACTGGCGAGGAGGACTTTACACAGGGGTTCGCCAGCTCGCGGCGGAACGGCCGGATTTGGAGCTCCTTCTTCTCGCGCACTCGGGGCGCGAGAGAGGGGAGTCCTCGAGTTCGCGTACTCCGAGGAGGCCCTTCGCCTATTCCCTACCGGGAGGAGTTCGGCGAAGTTCCCGTTTGCGACGGATCCGGCCGGCGGAGCAAGACGTCGAGTGTACGGATGACGAGCAGTGACTCGTAGTAGTCCCCTTTTACCGTTTCTTTCTTTACCGCTTTGTTTAGACAAAATGCATGTATTTGTCAAAGAACAAATTTTGATTTGAACCGTATTTGTAAAAAGGCGCCCAAAGGGGCGGAACTCGTATTTCGCATATTTATTCTCGTGATCACCTTCGTTATTTTTGGCAAATAAGGAAGTAGGTTAATCAAAAATAAATAAAATGAGAAATGCATTAAAAATTGAACGGGTCAAAAATTAAGCATGTATGCACTAATTATTAATTATTTGCACCGTTGCACGAGCCCTGGGCGTAAGGGATACCGATATTTGTTGCATGAAACCATGGGCAAGACGCAGATTTTTCAAAGGTGAACAGGATGGCTTGGAAATGTTTCCAATTAGGGGCAACTGGGCGTAGAGTTGACCAAGTCAACCGCAGTAGGAGTCCGACCGACTTGAAATGAATTTCCAGTATTCTTTAAATTGCAGCTTCACTTTGCAATTGTTTAAGAAACTCGCGCATAGTTTTTTGTTCATCTGGCTGAATTCCTTTCCATTTCTTAAGGTTCCCTTCATTTTCCGACATGGCTCCTTTCCCAAGTTATCGTCTCTGATGCAAGAGCGATATTTGGACAACTTTCGCCGTGGGTACTAACCACACGAGGCGTAACAAAAGGTTTTTCGAAGGTCAAGCATTACGGGATTAAACTGCTTGGGCCAAGGAGCTCATGCGCGTATTGGGATCTTTTGAGAGCCGCGTCTCGGTTCCGGGACGACGGAGGAATGTGTACAGCCTTTTCGTACAACGAAATCACTCCTACGTTTGAAGATTTCCGGGCCATTCTCGGGAGGACCCGAGACGGAATGCCTAGTTCTTCCGTATAGCCGGTGGCATGGCCACCGCTGAGAAGCTAGTGTCTTTGTTTGGTATCTCGCCGGAGAAGCATACGGATGCCGATACAGATACCGATTACGTTGACATTTCGGACCGCCCGAAAGATTTGCTGAGCCGAGGTGGAGCGTCTTTCGTGGGACGCGTTTGCTCAGTGCGCGATTGCTACTCGCTCACATTCACGTCTCTCGGCGTGTGCCATCACAGCTGTCCTGGACCTCGCGAGGCAAAGGCCGGGAGTGGGGAGACATCGTGCCATTGGTCTTGGGCGAGACGTTCCTCGGGCATAGGCCGGATGGCGACCGCAGCCGATACATGTGGGGAGGGAGTCCCGCTATGCCGACTCATGTGGTTGAGGGAGAGGCCGCAGATGATGCCCGAGGTGCCAATGTCTTGTGACGCTGGTCTTTCTCGCGACGTCCTTCCGGTGATAGGGGGCGATCAGCCGAGCCGGAGCTCGGATGGCCAGACTTTGCACGCATCACTTGCGATGGTGGGTTCCCCATTGGAAGTTACAGACTTGTAGGACCACTCAGAGGGTCCTGTTGATTGTCGAGTGCCGGGCCGTCTCGCACGTCTTTCTATATTCCATCATTGGTTCTCCGCGGCAAGACGGGCCGGAGCAAGATGCCACCGACCGATCTCGAGTTATGCCGCTACCTTTGAGGTGGGATCTTTGCGGATGGAAGATCCTTCGACGCTATTGCTGATCACCCTGGTGGCAATACGCGTCCTTTCCCCGCCGTGGTTCTCTTTCACCTGAGAGAGGGCATTGTTCCGTCGACGCAAAGATCTCGAACCGGTACGAAGAGTGTATAGGGAGACATGTATGGCTATCTTGTGGAGACGCGAGTGAGCCGCTGGGTGCCGATCACCCGGATGCCTCGACCTTGAGGAGGACAAGCAAGGGCTAACCCCGGGAATCGTACGGCGATGCCATGGCCGATTATGTGGCAAGCGCCGATCGGGAGGCCAATCAAAGCACCGCAATGATGGCTCGAAGCGAGGTGGCTCGAGACAGAGCTAGAGAAAGGGTCGCCTTGTACACCACAGTGCTTGACGGAGGCGTCGGAAGAGTCCCCGAGCCAGTAGAAGGCCTACCGGAATATTTCCCGCGAAGGTGAAGAACACTCACGGGAAAAGGGAAGGGGAAGAAGGATGAAGGACCTAGTACGGGAAACTAGGTTGACCTTGGCCGCCCGTAGTATCCACCCATTTGTCATTGCACACACATTAATTGATTAATGTTTTATTGTAGTTTTGCTAGCGTGTAGCGAGTCAAGAGTTGACCGTGCTTGAACTCATCAAAGAATGTTTTAACCGTTATGAATTTGTAGGTTAAATGAAAAGAGTTTTTCGAAACACAAGCAATTGATGCTTATTGTATTTTTTTGTTTTTGTTTTTTTAGACCGAACCAATGATGGCTGCCTACGTTCCCTTTTACAATTGGACTAAGGGGCTCAGTGTCACCGTAGTTCGACACTTTTAGGTGAATTTGAGAAAACAAAGACAAAAGAAGTGCGACCTGCTTTTTACCTCGGATCATTAGCGGGAATGTATCCAGCTGGGTATTACTCTTTTAGCACTTTAATTTACCGAGGGGGACGGTGTATGGGGAAGGAGAGTTGACTCGTGCTCTTCCTCAAACGAAGCATTCATGGAGCTTGCTTCCGTTCACGGGGATTAACGAAAGGGTTTCCGTCCAAGTCTCGCTAGTTTCATGGCTCCTCCATAGAAGATTCTTTGTACCACGAACGGTCCTATCCAGGTAGGCTCCCACTTTCCGAGGGGATTGGTCTCGCGTAGGAGGCTTTTCCTTTAGCACCAAGTCGCCTTCTCGATGTCTCGGATCTTGACTTTCTTGTCGAATGCTCGTGCCATTCCGCTCCGGTAGGCTCGAGTGTGTTCCATGGCTTTCAATCCGCGCCGTCGAGTAGAGCAAGTTCGTCGTGACGGCTCAGTAGCCATTCGACTTCATTGATCCCGTTTTCCAAGAGGACTCTGAGGGATGGAATTTCCAATTCCACGGGTAACATCGCTTCCATTCCGTAGTAAGTGCGAACGGAGTCTCCCCGTGGCGGTTCTCGATCGATGTTCGGTATCCCTGCAGGGCTAGGATGTAGCTTTTCGGGCGCCTCCCGACCTCTCGGTGGTCATCTTTCGATTATCATGGCGAGAGTCTTGTTGGGCCGCCTCTACCGCACCATTGGTTTGCGGTCCGTAAGGAGAAGACTCGTGACGTGTGACTCGAATTCGGCCGCAGTTGGTCACAATCTCCTTCAAAGTGGGTCCCATTGTCGGAGATGATCTCGGTGGGCACTCCGTATCGGCACATGATGTTCTCTCGGATGAACTCGGCCACCTTCTTAGAATTCAAGACCTTGACGATCCGGCTTCTACCCATTTGGTGAAGTAGTCGATCGCGACTAAAATGAACTCGTGACCATTGCTCCCCGGAGGAGTGATCTTGCCGATGACGTCGATTCCCCATGTGGCGAAAGGCCATGGCGTAGTCATGCAATAGAGTTCATGAGGAGGGATGTGATTGAGGTTGTGAGAACCGCTGACATTTGTCGCAGCCTTCTGACGAACCGGATGCGCCTGTTTCCATTGATATCCAATAGTATCCCATACGGAGAATGATCTCGTGTCAATGCTCGGGCGTTCATGTGCGGACCGCAGTTCCGTTGTGAACTTCGTTCATTAGCTCGGCCGGCTTTTTCTTTGTTTACACACCGAAGGAGTGGCCCTGTGGCGCTTCTTGTATAACATACCCTTTAATGACGAAATGGGATGCCAGGCGTTTTTAATGCCATCATGTTTTTGGCTTTGATCCCTTCTTTGTATTTTCCATCTTCATTTGTGAAGGAAGCTTCTCCGCTTTGGAGGTACCGGTAAACTGATTGTACCAGTGGTTCGTCGATCGTTTCTTTTTCTTTTTCGATCTCACAAAGAATAGGCGGGTGTTTCCCGTCTCGCCTATTCTCGAGGGGTTTTACCGCTTTCCCATCGGGAATTTCGACAAGAGAGGCGAGGCTTGCTGTATGCCCGCGAAGCGGTTCCCGTCTCTTGGCAAATAGTGAAAAGAGATGTCCTTGAACCGAGCAATGAGCTCCTCCATGTACGCGTGGTACTCAAGGCCAGTAATCTACCGTCTTCCATTTGTTGGATACTTGATTGATGATCAATGCCGAGTCTCCATATACATCCAGCTCGAGATGTTGCGCTCGAGGGCGGCTTCCAAACCCGCCGCACAAAGCCAGATTCTCGCCGCATTGTTGGTTGCTTCAAAATTCGCCTTGATGGCTATGGAGTATGCTCGCCCTGGGATCGACAAGGAGCATTCCAATACCATTCCCTTCTTGTTGGCTGCCCCATCGAAGAAGAGTTGCCGCGGTTTGCGTTGTCAAGTGAAAAGATTCCGTCGTCCGGAAATTGCGGATCGTGACCCTTAGGTTCACTGCTTGGGAAGTCTGGCAAGCCGATCCGCCATTACTCCGCCTCTTCGTTGATTTTCTGACCATGTACTTGATGTCGAACTCACCAGAAGAATGACCACTTGGCTAGTCGCATCGACAGAGATGGCTTGTCAAAGAGATATCTGACGGGGTCCACTTTGGAGACCAGAGCACCGAATGCGACCGCATGTAGTGTTTCAGCTTTCCCGACTACCCATACCAAGGCGGCAAGTTTTCTCTGACGCCTTTGAGTAGCCGAGTTCACTTCCTTGAAGCTTGGACATTACGAAGTAGATTGCATGCTCAACCTTGGAATCTTTATGTTCTTGTGCGCATTGCTCCGATTGACGTGTCCGTTACCGTCGATACAGGAGTAGTGGCTTGTCTTCATGTGGCGGGAACATAATTGGGGGATTAACCCAAAGAGGGTCTCGATTTTCTCGAAAGCCGTTTGGCACTCTGAGTCCCATTTGATGTCGGCATTCTTTTCATCAGCTTGAACATGGGCTCGCAGAGAGATGTCAACTGTTGATGAAGCGATCGATGTATCAAGTCTTCCCATGAAACTCTTTACTGTCAGTGGTTTGAGGCGGCTTCATGTCGATGATGGCCTCGATTTTCCGGGATCGGCTTCGATACCTCTTTCGTAACCATGTACCCCAAGCACCTTGCCGCGCTTGACGCCGAAGGTGCACTTTGCCGGGTTTAGCCTCATGGAGTGTTTTCGAGTCCGTTGAAGAACTTCCTCGCATCCGTCATGTGCCGCATGTCCGATCCCTTGGAGCGGATGATCATGTCGTCGACATATACTTCGATTTCTTTGTGAATCATGTCATGGAAGAGGGCTGCTGCCCGCCGGTAAGTAGCCCCAGTTTCTTAGACCGAATCGGCATGACCGTGTAACGCATGTCCCCCATGGAGTGGTGAAGGCAAGCCTTGGCTTGATCCTCCTCGGACATTTCGATAAGGTTGTATCCAAAGAACCCGTCCACGAAGGACTTTACTTCAAAATTTGCCGTGGTGTCGACTCAAAGCATGTCGATGTTAGGCAAGTGGGAAATCATCTTTAGGCTGGCCTTGTTGAGATCCCAAAATCCACACAAAGATCTCGACCTTTCCGTTGGCCTCAGTGACCGTCACGATGTCGGAGATCCAAGTCGGGTACTCAATCACCTCGATGAAACCAACTCTGAGCATTTTTCTCAATTTCTTCTTTAACTTGCAAGGACCACTGGGCTTGATCTTGCGCAGCTTCATTGATTGTGCTTGGATTCGGGATCCAGGGAATTTCGTGCTCCACGATTGAGGGATCGAGTCCTGGCATGTCCCGGTATGACCAGGCGAACACGTCAACATACTCCCTGAGGAGGCTTATCAGGGCTTCTTTTTCTCGCATCGGCGAAGAAACCGCCCACTTGTCTCTTTTCTTTAGGCTCTCAGACCGACCCCAGTTCACTTTGGTCATAACCTCTTCGGCAGCTTGGGCCCGGTTGTCCTCTTGGTCAACTACACGCCGAGAACTTCTTTAATGTATTGTTCGTTTAATGTGTCTCGCTTCTTTATCAATTGAATTATTAACGTCTTTTAAGTTGTTTGTTAACTTATCAGCTTGTTAAAGTGGCAATGAGAGGATACTCCGAAAGGTCGACTTTTCATTAAACAAGAACGGGAATACATGATTGGCTACAACATTATAGTCCTCCGACGTAAGGCCGTTGGATGACTCAGAGGACTCGGACTCTGACAAGGACCGACTCGCAGGGTTTGAGACCGGGTTTAGGGGAGATGTGGGTGCGGGCCCATCTTGTCTTCCAATTCCCGCCCGGCTTGCCCTTGGTCCGGTGAAAGTTACCCAATTCTTCAGGCATTGCTGGATGCTTGAGGAGGGTGCTGGGGATCGAGAGGCTTGGCTTCCGCTGTCCCAATCATGGCAATCATGCTTGTCTGAGCCCCGGGCTTCGATCAAGTTTGGCAACTCCATGACTTCTTCAAACAGACTCCGTAGAGCCGGTCCACCGAGAGCGTCTTCTATGAATTCTGGTTCCTTCTGCTTTGGACTTACTTGTCCTCGAATGTGGCCTCGGCGGCTGATCCGAACAATCTGTTTCCCATGGAGAGTACCTTGAGTTGCTCCTCCAAGTCTCGGGATTCCTGAATGTGTACTCATGCTGGACGCGGGTGGCCTTGGGTCCAGGTAGAGCTTGCCATGTCGAGGAACGCTCCCTTATTGGATTAGCTTTGAGTCCTCTGAAATGCTTGAGGTCCCGTGCTAGCTGTTCCATTCTTCCTGTAGTCTCTGTACTGACTATCCCTGCTTCTTTCTCATCTTCCTCAGTTCCACCGCGGTCCGATGTACGTCCCTCAGTTCTGCTTGTCGGTTCCGCTGCTTCATCGGTCCCTCTCGCCCGCTGCCGGTTCCCTTGGTGAAGTAATGAGCGAGGTCAAAGCTGTAAGGCCGGAGATTGGGTGTGCCGTCGGAGGTTCCCCTTGCGGGCCGCCGCTGGTGCGGGCGAGCCTTTTGTCTTCCTTGATGTCAGCCGGTGTTGAGCCTGCACGTAGCCAAGCCCCTGGACCGTGGTGTGGTCCTTGACTTCAATAACTTGGTGTTGGCCTTGCAGCCTTTTGCCGAGCCCCAGTCCTGGGATGAAGTTCATGAGTTTCATCATCCTCATGGCAGGAGGAATCTGGTCGTGAGACAGTGGAAGGTCCACGTTGCATATTTGGATCTTGGAGGTCTCCAGAGTGAATCCAGTTAATGGCATGTCGTCATTATGCTTGATTTCTAACACTGGAATGTCGTTGGTGCTGGTCCCCTCGGTGGTGACGCTGTCGCCGTAGACTGTGGTTAGCTCGTTGCCTTGCATGAACTTGAGGCACTGATGAAGGGTGGATGCCACGCCATTGATTTGATGCAGCCAGGGACGCCCCAGGATGGCTGTGAAAGTGATTGGAATGTCCAACACTTGGAATTCGGTGGGGATCACCCGCTTGCCGAACCAGATGTTGAGAGTAGCAACCCCGAGAACTGTACGGGAAGTAGAGTCATAGGCCTTGACAGTGTGGACTGAAGGCTTAAGATCTGTGGGCTTGATGTCAAGCAGGTCCATCATCTTGGCGGGCAAGACATTCATTCCGGAACCTCCGTCTACCAACACGCGGGGAAGGCGACGCTCGTCCAGCTGGACTGTGATGTAGAGCGGCTCATTGTGATCAGCCCCAAATTTTGGAAGGTCCAAATCTGTGAAGGTGATTATGTTGCCATAGTGGATGTTGCCAATCATCTGAATGACTTCATCTGGGGTTGCGTCCACGGGGACCATGGTACGGGCCAGGCTTTCCTCTAGCTTGAGCTTGTGAGGATAAGAGGAGGTGAGCAGAGACCAAAGGGAAATGTTCGCCTGAGTCTGCTTGAGCTGAGTGAGGATCGGGTCCTCTTTCAAGGAATTTGCGTCTTCGGGCTGGCCGGATTGCAATTCTGGCTCCGTCGGCTTTTTGGTGGCCTTAGGTGGTAATGCATGGATTTGACCCGATCGGGTTAGAACGCTGACATCAGGTTTGGTCCCTTCTGAACAGGCTGCTCTGAGTTGAGCCATAGTTAGAGGAGGATTCCTCGTGGCATAGGGCCATATGTCTTCCCTCAACTCATTGATTGTGGATGAATTCCCGGGAGCTTCGGCAGCTTGACGGATTCTGTCCCAGGATACTGGCTTGGATGCCTCTGCGGGGAGGTAGCCTACAGTTTGACGCAGTTGTTCGAATGTCAGTGCACAACAATGGTTGCCTGAACTGAACTGTGTGTTGCTAACCCTCCGGGGGAGGTTGGAGAGTTCTCGGCTTAAGCGAACGGTCTCCTTGATCTCTTCACGGTATATCGCGTTCCTTTCCTTCTTGCTGAGCATACTCAGGGCATTCTGGAGTTGGGTCTGGCGATACTCGTGGTTTGCTAGTTTTCCTCCGCTCTGGGCCCAGATCAACCTTCTTGCAGCGGAACCTGCGTCGAGAGTTAATGCCTGCGTTTCTTCCCATGTGAGAATAGCCAGTGCTTCTTTGAACTGCGTGCGGCAGTCTAGGTAAACCTCCATCGGGGAGAGTTTTCTCCTCTGCTTTATCTGAGTGGCGGGTATGTCGGAAGGTGAGTACACGGCTTCCCGAACATCTGCCCATGTGACTGGTTGCTGCCCCAGTTGATCGTTTCTGTAAACGAATGCCGTAGACTGTGGAATTTCCCTGAGTAGTTGCTCGAGACGAATTTCCATCCTCCTCTTGTTTTTAAATAGACCTTCCTCCCTGAGTTGGCCTTTCAATTTGAGTGCGGAAATGATCCGTTCCCATCCTCCCAGGACCCTTGGGAGTCCGGTTTTGTTGACTTCATGCCCGGCTTGGAAGAGAATGGTTTCATCGTCTTCGTCGTCGCTTTCACAGAGAACTTGCTTTCCCCGGGAAGGTAAGCGCTGGGATTCGTTCTGCTGTGTCGTTCCATCTCCTAGGTCATCGGGACCGTTGACCACCCTTGCCTGGCAGAGGGGGTTGGATGAGAACAGACGGTAGTCCGGGAAGTTGCCATGAGCAAAGCTCTTGAGGTCGAACTGGTCTAGAGTGGCCTCTAGCTTTCTGTCTGAAGCTGCCTGTGACACTTTAAGGGCTTGGTCCCTGTAGGTCTTTCGAGCTTGGTCTTCGTCCCAAAGACGACTTTCTTGAGCGGCTAGTTCCATGAGGGCTTTCCTTGCGAGAGCTAAGCAGTCTCCGTAGGTGCGCATCGTCTGGCTAGTGTCCAGAACCGTGATTACATTCAAATCGCCGAATGGCGGGAACACTTGGATTACGTTGACGAAGGAAGTCGGACTGGGACATTCCATGCGGCCTTCCTTGATCTCGATTACCAAGAAGTTTGCCCATATCTGCTTGATTGACCCCACGGGGGTATTGAATTCTGCAATGTTGACAGTCTCGTGATCTCGCTCGATCGCCAAGTCTATCAGAGCTAGCAGTCGACTGGCAGGATGTCTGAATCCGGGGCCGTGACGGCTGGGAGTAGAATCGAACTGGAGCATGTTGATGCTGAGGTGGTCATTTCCCATGTCGGAAGCTGACTCTGCCTTGCGGGGAAGACTTTCACAGATGTTTTCGGGGTGGCTGCCGGAAGCGTTCCCGAGGTTGATCTGACTTGTAGCAGGGTGAGGAGCTTGGTCTCCTTCGCTGTTGCCCTTGGCCTTGGCGGCGCTTGAGGGTATAAGCTTGACTGACGGCACGGGCCGGTTGCCACTGGGGCTGGTACTCGGAAGTAGTGATGAGCTCTGAGCTCGCTTGGCCAAAGCCTCGTTTACCATGAGCAGGCAGTCGTCGAGGGTGACCTTGGTATTGCAGAATCTGACGATAAGGACCGGATCCTTGGTATCATCGGGATATCTGGAATAGATGATGTTGACGAAGTCGTCGTCAACCACTTGATCAGAGGGATTCTTCGTCGTGTCAACCAGTAACTTCCAATTGTCGGATAGCTGTCTGTACTGGACGTTGAGCTTGACAATTTCCATGGTATTGGAACCTTGGTCGTAGGTGACCTGATCGGAAGGAGTTCCGTCCTCAAAACTGAGCATGTGAATGCAGAGGTCTGCTTGCGGGTCTGCCGCGTCCTCGACTCCGGAGAGTCCAGATTCATCGTCATCTGATCGCTCAATCCAGGTGTAGGGACGTATTGCGTCCGGTTGCGTTGTTGGAGCAGCTAGGAAAACATCATGCTCTTCGTTGGAGAAGAGGGGTGCAGCGGGTAGTTCCTCGTGGAGGACATCCCATACGACTTCCATGCATTCATCACGAGAATGACGGTGCTTGTTGACCTTTATCACAAAGATCTCTTCGCCTGGCGGGGCCAGAGAGTTGGTTTGGAGAATGCTGACGAATCTCCGATTGGAGACTGGGGGTTTATGTGCCCGCATCATGGCGATATTCAGCGTTTCCTTCCAATCTGCCTCCAAATGTTGGAAACGACAGTTGAACTTGATGTATCGGACTGCTTCAGGGTCTGCCTGCTCGAGTACGTTTACATAGTTAGCATCTCCGGACTCTGAGGGATTCTGATGAGATTTGCCCCGATAGTCCCTTGGTTGATTCGAAGGAGGTAACCCCGGTGCCTGAGTGCGGACACGCTTGGCTACTGTCTCGGCTTCGTTTCCTATGAGGAAACTATCCCCTCGGATGACTTCGAGATCTCCCTGCCGGTTAATGAATTTAACACACTGATGGAGAGTGGAAGCTATGGCTTTCATGTGGTGTAGCCAAGGGCGTCCCAAAAGAGCTGTGAACTCGGATGGAATGTCCATCACGTGGAATTTTGCTGGCACCATTTGGGTTTCGAACCAGAGTTCCAGAGTCACCGTCCCCAGGATGGGACGAGACGAGTTGTCGTAGGCCTTGATAGTCCGAGCTGACGGAATCAGATGGCTTTCATGGATGCGGAGAGCTCGCATCATGCTGAGAGGGAGGACATTAACGGCTGACCCGTTATCTACCAATACTCCGGGGAGTGATATGGTGTTGAGTTTGAGAGTGATGTACAGAGCTTCGTTGTGCCCCGAGGCATCTCTCGGTAGGTCTTCGTCACAGAACGTGATCATACTGCCATACAAACGGGAGTCGTAGATCTCGTCTCTATCCGTAGAAGGAGAGTCATCCAGCCATCCGTTTCCTGTCTTCCTCTTGCGAGGTAAAGCCTTTGCTGGAACCTCAGGAGTGTGTTGAGGCTGCCTGTGGCGGTTGCCGCCCTTGGTTAGCACATTGATCGAGTGCGATTGCCAAGCTGACCTTGATCTTCCTTTGCCGGTCCGAGCTCGGAAGCTGGACAAATTGAATCTTGGCTGATCCCGCGGAGGGTTAGGCTTCTGACTGGCAGTAAGATTACCAAGATCCGAGGTATTCCGGTGTCCCAGGGCCTGAATTCTGGTTTCAGCGGGACTTTTCGGCTTTCCCACCCCTGTCTGCTCTAAAGCTGCATGGCCTGGAGGCAAAGAGGACTGGCTGGAGTACAGTACGTAGTAGTCGAACCTCCCGGAGGGTTCTCCAAGTGTACCTACACTGGTATCCCCAGCTTCGTATCTTTCTCTCAGTTGCTGTTGAGAGGATTTCTTCTTTTGTTTTCTCGGAGGATTGCTCTGGACAGTTTCTCGGGACTCGTACTCCAGGCAGGCGGAGCAGTCGCAAACATCGTAGCTGATGTGGACATTAGAGGAGGATCCAGCTGAAAGAGGCGGAGAAACTGGTTCTGTGGCACTCTTCTTGGGCACCCACTCAATGGAATTCACGCTGTTATTGTTCGGAAAAGGGTTTCCGACTGTATTGGGCCCACGGGGGCGCTCCAACTTGCCTTCTTCTATCAAGTTCTGGATTTCGTATCGTAACCCCACACAGTTGTCGGTGGTATGGCCGTGATACTGATGGAAGGCGCAGTATTTGCTCTTGTCCGCATTGGCTACGGGAATTTTGGGCTTGTAATTGGCAACGGGTTTAAGGAGACCCTCCTTGATTAACCCTTCCAGCATCTTGCTCAGTGGCATGTCCAACTTGTCGAAGTGTACGGCAGCTGCTTCTGAGTAGAATTGTTGCTTTGTGGGACTCGGGTTTCGTTACCCGACCGTTGTCCCCGATGGACGTAGTTGACGGACGTATCTTTCCCTTTGCCGGGGCCGGTGCGGGATTGAATGCAACCGGCGAGCGGTATTCTGTATGGCCGCGTGCGGTAGCCAACTTTTCCTTGAGATCCTTCTCGAACCGTGAGCCGGCATTAACCATGGCCCGGAGATCTCGGGAAGAAATTGTGACTGATGAGAGTTCCGATGGACGGTCTTAAGCAGGACTTGAAGATCCGCATCCGTTCGTCTTTGGAGAGTGGCTCCATGATCTCTGAGAGTTTCCAACTCCATCTCTTGTAGAATTCCCCAACACTTTCATCCGCTTTCGCTCTGGTGATTAAGTCCTCGCGACTTGTTTCCCACTCTAAGTTGGATCTCGTACCGTTCCAGGAAGATGTTACCGATATGTTCCCAGTGTGTGGCGATCCGCAGCTTGACCCTCGAAACCATCGTAACGCCGAACTTTTAAGCGTATGCCGGAAGTGGTCGGCCATTTGCTGGAGGGTTGCTCCTTTTGCTCTCATGCCGAGAACGTAGGTGTCGACGTGCGTCGAGGACATTCGGTTCCGTCGAATCGGTCCATCTCCGGCATTCTCGAACTTGGCAGGAGAGGCGTGACCATTCCCGGATCTCGTGGATTTGAGCGTTTCCGCTTTGAGCTGCTCATGGTGGCTTTCAGTGTCTTTCATTTGCTCGACCATCCAGGCTAAGGTTGGGTCCAAGTGGTGACTGTGAGGCTCAACGCCGGGTGCTACCACGTGAGCGGTAGTGATTGGAGGTGGAAGGCTTGATATATGTGGATATACGGGAGCCTTTTCGAACTGTATCGGGGTTTGTCCCCGGTGTTTAGGGATTCGTGTATAGGCAACGGGACGAACCCTGGAGGGTATTGAGGGATATTGGCATCCTGAGATGGTCCAGCGGTGCGCCGGTGGTATTGAGTGATAGGAGTAGCACCGGGCCGACCAAAAATGGTGGGGTTGCCCCGAGAGGTGGCAACATGGAGCCTAGGTCGGCTGTTTCCTTGGTTGGAAGGCATCCCGTAAGTTGGCGGGGGAGGAACCTGGTTGAAGGTTTGGTGAACTGGTTTCGGGGAATCGTCATCCTCGACCAGGACAAAAGTACCGTCTGACTGGGGGATAGCCGCTATACCACGCTCATTCAAGCCGTACCACGAAATTCTGCCGATCTTCTTTCCTGCCTCTTGTGAACCTCACAAGCCCGGATGGCTTCTTCCAATGTCATATCTGTTACCGGTGGCGGGGTCCTTCCCCGTCACGATTTCTCGGTGAGCTAGACATGTCGGAAATTCTGGCCGAGGGAACCGAGGGAACCGAAGAACCTGTCCCGACGCCGCTGCCAGATTCTGGGTGATCCCGGCAAGGCGCCGACCCGGAAATCTGAACCACTTTCTCGCTCGCTGCAGGAACGAAAGGAAGGGTTTAGGCTTCTGAAAATTGTATTTGGCTCAAGGTTTCGGGCTTGTGCAATGTGCGCTACCGATTAATGTTTACTTAAAGCGCGTTTTCTCGTAGTCCTAATCGGTTGGAAAAGAGCGAGTCTTCTTTTTCGCAACTAATCCTAGAGCTCTAATCGGTGGATCTCGTCACTACGCTTATAAGCCCTCGTTTCCATTGTAGATCATCTTTCTCAGGACGGACTATCCCGAGCGAGGTCGATAAGGCAAGCGAGTTCCACCGACAAAGGAAAAAGTGAACTTAAGGCTAGCCGATCACGCAAACTTTCAACGTGTGCGGCGTACGGGCCACGGTCGAAGGTCAACGTCCTTAAGTTAAGGCGGGGATCGTGCCAAAATTTGGGCATGACCTCTCCCGACTCGCTTGTGCGAGAGACCTTAGCTTTTAGCGTTGGCCAAGTTGTGGCCGGCACGATACATACGGCGCGGTTTGGTGACACGGCGTCACATTGAACCTTCGGGTATATTTTTTGGTAGAGCTCCGCGTCAAAGTCAAGGCTGAAAAGCTCAAGACTTCGGGTCGGGAACGACCTTCGGTCTCAAACTCTCGAGCTTGACTCGGAGCGGGGCCCGGCGTGAAAAACATACACTTAGGCTTTATGACACGAGCTAAGCCAAAAACCAACCGGGGTCTTGGACAAAGTGTGACACAAAGAGTGCATGGCTTACACGTGCGAGGATGGGATGTTTGGGACGACCCCGTGCGCCCGAAAGGTGTCCCGCAGACCAATCGGAGTGCAACCGATAAGGCCATCCCGGGTTAGGGGTCAGACCGAGGCAGTGCACGTGAAGTGCGGTGTTCCGAGGCAGCAAGTACGCGTAGTGTGCGGTCACTAAAATTCTTTTTTCTGAGTAAAACAGAGATTTTTTTCAGAATGTGTCTTAAAGAATTTATGATGCACAGTTCAAAAGACAGCATGAAAATCAAACATGAATGGGGATGCACAAACATGGTAAGATTTTGAAAAGTTGACAATGTAATGCCTTTGAAACAAAAACCGTTCGAGGTTTAAAGTAACACACACACACGAAAACGAGGAAGGGTAAACGAAAGTTTGACCCACGGAAGGCTTTTTAGAAAACAATGGTAGTTTTGAAAAAAGTATCTTTTCCCCAGCGGAGTCGCCAACTGAAATTACCCGGGATTTCGCGCGGGCGCGAAACGCGGTTGTCTTTCGCGGGGGGTTGGTGTCTGAGACCTCGCTTCATGGGAAGGAACAAAATGAGGAGTCGCCACGCGGTTTTTGTATTTTGAGCCCAAACGTTGAGAAACGGCTATTGTGAAAAGGTGTCGTTTTTATTGGTAGCAAAAACTTAGGAAAAGGCTTTGAAAACGGGGATCATTTTTATTGGCAGCAAAAACGAGTAAAAAGCTTTTAGTACCAGAGATTTAGGTTCGGAGGTCAAGTTACGTTTCGGGTAGAGTATTACGAGATCGCCCGAAACGCCTCGCATGACGAGTCTTTCTACCTTTCTCGAAATCGTGTGTGTGTGTGTGTGTGTGTGTCTTTTGAAATGGGGGCTTGAATGACAAGCTTAATCTTGGTTTGAATGACAAACGTTTGATTAGGTGACTTTGTTTGAAAACACGAGCGTTTGAATGACAAACGTCGGTTTCGAGTTTGAAATGAGCGTTTGCGTGGCAAACGTCGGTTTTGAGTTTGAAATGAGCGTTTGCGTGGCAAACGTCGGTTTTGAGTTTGAAATGAGCGTTTGCGTGGCAAACGTCGACTTTGAGCCGTGCGAGTCATTGTTAACGATTTTTACGGGAAAAATGCGTATTAAATGATTTTAAGTGTCAAATGGCGGCTTTTAGTTTGAAGATGAGCGTTCGGAGGCCGAACGTCATTTCGCGCGTTTTGAAAGAGAGTTCGACGGACGAACTCCGATTTTGAACCGGGCATTACATTGTTAACGATTTTTATGGGAAAAATGCGTTTTAAATGATATGCGATCAACGAATCGGGTTGCGACTTGGACTTTGAAAAGTAAATACTATCACGATCCAAACGGGTCGGACTTGTAAATGACAGTATTTAAAGCAGTGTCAACGGAATCAAACGATCCGGAATCGTAAATGACGATCGACGAGGCCAATCGGCTCGGAATTGTAAATGACGATCGACGAGGCCAAACGGCTCGGATTTGTAAAGTTGCATGAAAGTAAAGGACGTTCGACGGATCAAACAATCCGGAATTGTAAATGACAATAAAAGTAAACGGAACGGGGTCGGAACGCCGTTTTAACCCGTGATTACTTCTCTTACGGAAAGAGAAGAGGATCGAGGGGCTAAAACGTATCGGACCCCGTTAGACGGAGGCGTCTACATTTTGGTAACAGCATTCGAAACGGTTATAGCGACTGGCGCGTAAACCGAGACGGAACGAGAGATTTAGAGAGAGGGAGTTATACATATGGCTAGGGTCGACTCCTTTGGCTCGGGAGGTGTGTACGGGACACGGAAAGTGATTTGAAAGGTTGTTTCGAAGTGGTAGGGTGCGTATTTGATCGAAATACGGAAGTTTCACGCGAATCGAGGCAAACGGAAGCTCGGGAAGGGTGAAAACTGGCTTAGGCCGTGGGGGTGGTGAATTTTTGGGAGTAATTTGTTGTTCTTAAAAGCTTTGACAGCAACTTCTATTTATAGGTGAAAATTGCAGTAGGAGTCCGGACGGACTTGGACTGAATCCAGGGGGTTTTTGGGTATTTTGGAAATCTGGGGGACTTGCTGGCAATTTCAGGAAAAGTGCACAGGGAGTCCAGCCGGACTAGGCTTGCAAATCAGGGGTATTTTGGTCTTTTCCCTTTGAATTTGATTGAAGGGTGACTAGAGGGAGGTGGCATGGCTGCCACGTGTCCTCTGAGTCACCAGCCTTTTGGGAATTCGTTTCCCGGTCCCGGTTTTGTCCGTTTTTTAAAATAACAGTCCGGGAAATGTCCGAAACGCCCCCGGAAAGTGCCGGAAAATGCGTTTTTCAGGGAAAGCCTTGCTTTTACGTGTGATGACACTTGTTAAGTACGGTTCGACGTCGGGATGCACGGGGCAAGCTCCCGGACGCCTCGTTGGCACAAAGAACGGGAGTTTAACGAGTTCCTTAACTCGGGAGCGGGCCAGTTAACGGATTTCGGTTAACTTTCTGACGGATTTGGACGATCCGGATTTGGGTACTTACAGTAACCTGTATGCAAATCTTAAGGTCCATAAACTTAAGTGGGATCATATTGAAGAGGTTGAAGGAAAAGTCAAAACACTTTCTATGTATGTCACTGACCATGTGGAGAAACCTTTGTCATCCAAACAAACCTCAGATTCCTCTATTTCAACCTCATCACTCATCGATATGGATGATGATGAATTTTCCTTGTTTGTAAAAAGGTTTCAAAAATTTCGAAAAACCTCAAAACCATTTTCAAAAGGCAAACCTCCAGCAACTTTTTCCAAGGCTGCTGATACAAAGAAAAAGGGTGACCTCGTATGCTACAACTGCAGAAAACCTGGTCACTTTGCTTGTGAGTGTCCACAGCCCAGATTTGAATTTCTGAAAAAGAAAACCTTCCCTGCGAAATTTTCTAGCCGTAAGGGAATGGTTGCTCAGGAAGAGAACTCAAAAGAGCTAGCTACTTGGATTGAAACAGATTCGGATGAAGGAAGCGAAGATGAAACCGAAGAGGTTAATCTCTACCTTGTTGCCAAGGATGTTTATGATGATTCAGATAATGAATCAGTTGAGTCGCTAGATATGGAGGAAGATGTTGCTCCTATAAATACCAAAGCTAAGGTCATTATTAGTGAGGAAAATGATACAGATGTGAAACTTACTCCTAGTTATAAAATTGGGAATAGTTCTTACTCTCGTTCCATTTTTCCTTCTAAAAATGAATTACCATCAAAAACCATTTTAAGTAAAAAATCTTTGAAAAAGGTGGTGGAAGAAGTCTCTCCCATGGAACATATGAAGAGATGTTCAAGAAAGGTGAAGTGATGATTCGTAAATTTGAAAATATTAAGAAAGCACTATCTTTAGCAACTAATGAAATTACTCAGCTTAGGACGGAGAAAACTGTAATGAGGTCTAAAATTGCAAATCTAAAAGACCAAATCAAAATCATGTCTCCTCTTACTGAACTAAACCTCACTCTGGAAACCAAGTTTGTTGCACTTCAGATTAGAAATGAAGACTTGGTTGCTCAAAACAATGACCTCCAAAAGTTTATTGATGAGTGGACCAAATCTCGTGTCACCATGGATAAAATTCTTGAATCCCAAAAGGCTAGTGGTGACAAAAACGACTGGGATTCCAAACTAGTGACAATCTGAAGTGTGCATCCTGTTGTGGAAATAATGAGGAATATTCAAAGCAAATAAAAGACAGGAATCAAAGGCTAAACTTAACTTCCACTATGTCTACCCTAAGAAACAATTTGGGAAAATTCTCAAAAGAAAAGAAGAGATTCTGAGGATGAAACCGCTGAGAAGGTTCCTTTTAAGTCTGACCGCCCTTCTTCTTCGACCGCACCTCCTGCCTTCAAAAGCAAGATGAGTGTGCCTAGAAAAACCGCGGTCAAACCTAAAATGACTACCTTTGTCAAGGCCAAAACCTCAGTCCCAAAACCAAATGCTGATCCCAAGAAAAGTAAGGAGTATATTATTATACGTCAGTTTGCTTACAACTTTAATAAATGCTCTGTGTGTGATGGTTCTGGTCAGAAGGCTGCAGAATGTCTTTTGAGGTTCACACCCAATGCCAGAAAACATAATCCACCTTCTGTCAAACAGGTGTGGGTCGTCAAAAGATGCTAACCTCAGGACCCAAAAGAATAAAGGGGGACCTCATTTTTAAATGTTTATTTTTCAGGTCCTCTGCTTAATGGATGGTCACTCCAAGGCAAATTCAAACGAATGGTATCTTGACAGTGGATGTTCAAGACATATGACTGGAGATAGATCTTTATCGGAAGAAGTCATTGAAGCAAGTGGTCATTATGTAACCTTTGGTGACAACAATAAAGGAAAAACTGTTGAATATGGAACTATTAGGAGAGGAAACCTCACCATTGAGAAGGTTTCACTTGTTGAAGGATTCAAGCATAATCTCCTATCAATTTCACAATTCTGTGACAAGGGAATGCACTGAAATTTCACTTCATCAAATTGCTTTATCAAAGATGGAATTTCCGGAGTCACATTGCTCACAGGGATTCGTAAGAGTAATATTTACATTATTGATTTAAATTCTACATGTAGTATTACTAATCTCTGTTTTGTAGCTAAAAATGTGAACGAAAATAGTTGGCTATGGCAAAAGCATTTGAGCCACTTAAACTTCAAGTATCTTGCAAAGATTGGAAGGAAAAACCTCATTTGTGGTTTACCCAAAGTGGCTGATCATCATGCAGAAAAATGTCGTGTTTGTCAACTTGGTAAACAAACTACTTCGTCTTTCACCAGCAAGACTGCTCCATCAACTTCAAGATGTTTACAACTGCTTCACATAGATTTATTTGGACCCGTCACCAATGCTAGCATTGGAGGAAATCGATATACTTTAGTAGTAGTGGATGATTATTCAAGGTATACGTGGATTGAAATGATGATCACAAAAGATGATTGCTATGAAATTCTAACCTCACTATTTAGACGGCTCCAAACCCAAAAAGAAAATGGCATTGTTAGTGTAAGGTCTGATAATGGAACAGAGTTCAAAAACAACGATGTTGGTCAATATTGTGATGACCATGGAATTGATCACAATTTTTCTACCGCTGGTGTTTCACAACAAAATAGGGTTGTGGAATGAAAGAACAGGATGTTGATTGAGGCTGGGAAGACAATGATATCTGAAGCCAAGCTTCCTCAGTATTTTTGGGATGAAGCAGTCAACATAGTGTGCTTCACTCAAAATCGCTCCCTCATTAACAAAACCTACTACAAAACTCCATATGAACTTTGGAGAGAAAGAACCCCCAACATTGCCTTTTTCAAAATCTTTGGCTGCAAATGTTTTATCCTCTACAGTGGAAGAGAAAACAGAGGTAAATTTGGATCTAAGGCAGATGAATGTATTTTTATTGGGTATGCTAAACATTCCAAAGTTTTTCGTGTTTTTAACAAATCTGGTTTAAAGATAGTGGAATTTGTCCATGTTATGTTTGATGAACATTCTCTTGAGAAACATTTGGCTCCAAATGTTGATGATGATTTTGTTGAGACTAATGAAACTTCTAAAACTTCACCTGAACCAAATCAAGAACCTCAAAATCCATCAACTCAAGTAAATCCATCAACCTCAAATGATTTTCCCTCAGATAATTTTGAAACCGCACCTGAAGTTCCCACACCAGATGCAACCTCAAGGGAAGAATTAGATGAGAACTCACCCATCCAGCTAATTGAACCTCTTCGTCAACTTACATTCAATGACTTTACTGAAGGATCTAATGACGTTCCAATAGAAGATCTTCAGCAAACCTCTATTTAACCAGATTTACCCCCTGAGGTTCGTGAAGTCAGCAGCCACCCTCTTTCAAATGTTATTGGTGACTTATTTGCTGGAGTTCAAACACGGAGATCAAACTATGATGAGCATAATTCTCTAATATCTCAAATTGAACCCAAGAAAGTTGATAAATAAATCCACTTTGCATCATGGCATTATCAAATTTTTGATGCCATTATTTTGTTGCTTGTTTCAAGCCATATAATGACTTTACTAATTTGCACACCTTATTTTCTTGTCCATGCGCAACAAACCCCTCGGGTTGTTCCATGTAAATCTCCTCTTCTAAATCTCCATTTAGAAAAGTTGTTTTTACATCCATTTGATGTATTTCAAGATTTCTCAACGCGACAATTGCAAGTACAACTCTTATTGACGTTATTCTAGTGACGGGATAATACGTGTCAAAATAGTCTAGACCTTCTTTTTGTCTGTAACCTTTAATTACAAGTCGGGCCTTATACTTATCAATTGTTCTGTCCGCCTTCATTTTCCTTTTGAAAATCCACTTATATCCTAGTGATTTGCTTCCCGGAGGAATGTCCACTAATTCCCACGTGTGATTTTTCAAAATGAAATCAATTTCATTTTTAATTGCTTCCTTCCACAAAGGTCCTTCCGAAGAGCTAACGGCTTCTTTGTAACTTTGTGGTTCACTTTCTACCATATAGGTTAGAAATTCTGGACCATAGGATTTTTCAACCCTAGCTCTTTTGCTCCGTCGAGGTTCCACCTCTTCTTCTTCACTTTTATCTTGAACGTGTTCTTCTTCTATTGAATCTATAACCCTAGTCGATGAGCTTGCCTCATTTCTTGACTTACACGGGAATATATTCTCAAAGAAAGACACGTTTACAGATTCCATTATAGTATTTTTGTGTATAACTTCAATATTCGAATCATACACAAGAAATCTATAAGCACTACTGTTATGTGCATATCCAATAAATATGCAATCAAAAATTTTAGGTCCAATCTTCACCTTTTTAGGTGGAGGTATGGCTACCTTTGCAAGACACCCCCACACTCTCAAGTGTTTGTAACTTGGCACTCTTCCATGCCATAGTTCATAAGGAGTTTTGTCTTGTTTCTTTCGAGGTATTTTATTTAACACGTAGTTAGCCGACAACACGGCTTCCCCCCACATGTTATACGGTAATCCCGAACTCAAAACATGGCATTCATCATTTCTTTTGATGTCCGATTTTTCCTTTCGACAACACCATTTTGTTGGGGTGTATAAGGTGCCAAGGTAGTGTGTTTAATTCCACTTTGAGCACATATTGATTCAAATGGAGATTCATATTCACCACCTTTATCACTTCTTAGCACCTTAATTTTCCGGTTTCGTTTATTCTCAACTTCGTTTTTATAGAGAGTAAACTTCTCTATAGCTTCATCTTTACTTTTTAGAAGATACACATAGCAATACTTTGTGTCATCATCTACAAAAGTAATAAAGTACTTATTATCTCCCCATGATTGTGTTGATTTAAAGTCACATAAGTCCGTGTGAACCAATTCAAGTGGTTTACTATTTCTTTCAACTGAATGGAATGATTTTCTTGTTAATTTTGCATCTACACAAGTTTCACATTTTTGTTTGCAATCAACTTTAAACTTTGGAATAGAATTTGATTTTGTCAAACGACTTATAGAATCAAAATTAACATGATCAAGTCTAGCATGCCACAAATTAGATGACTCAAGCAAGTAAACGGAAGAGATATTCATTTCATTATATTTTGGCTTAACCACCATTACACTTAACTTGAACAAGCCATCATTGACATAGTCTTTTCCTACAAACATTCCACTCTTAGACAAAGTGACTACATTGGACTAAAAAACAATACGAAAACCATGCTTTATCAAAAGCGATCCGGACACCAAGTTCTTCCGGATATCGGGCACATAAAGCACGTTGTTGAGAGTCAACTCCTTCCCGGAGGTCATCTTCAAAACCACTTTTCCTTCACCTTTGATTTCAGAAGTGGCTGAATTTCCCATGAATAGCTTCTCGCCATCCTTAGCAACAAAAGTACTAAACATGTCTTTGTTTGATCACACATGTCTAGTAGCACCGGTGTCAATCCACCATTGATTTGGGTTTGAACCCACCAAATTCACCTAGGAAATCACAGCTGCGAGGTGCATCTCGGACACGTCCCTAGCAATGCCTTCCACCATGTTTGCCTCACGAGCCTTCTTGGGCAACTTGCAAGCATGAGCCTTGTGGCCTTCACCACCACAATTGTAACAAGTTCTTAAGAACTTCTTCTTGGAAACACCACCTTTTGGTCCCAAGTGGGAACGTTTTGAGGTTGACACAACCTTCCCTTTTCCCTTACCAAAGCCTTTGCCTTTGGAGCTTTGACCATGCTCCACCACAATAGCCTTCGCTACACTAGAAACAAACTTTTTCTCAGCGGCTCTATTGTTCTCTTCAATACTCAATCGAAGAATCATCCCTTCAACGTCCATTTCCTTTCGCTTATGCTTAAGGTAGTTCTTGAAATCATTCCAAGATGGAGGCAATTTTTCAATGATTACAGCTACTTGGAAGCTTTCACTTATCACCATACCCTCGGCATGAATTTCATGCAAAATGGTTTGAAACTCATCAACTTGAGATTTCACACTTTTTGTTGTCCACCATCTTAAAATCAAGGAAACGGGCAGCAATAAACTTCTTTGTTCCCGCTTCCTCAATTTTATATTTGTGTTTCAAAGAACCCCATAATTTTCATTGAACACATTGTAAAGAGAATCTGAAAGCGAATTGAGGACATAATTTTTGCGCAAGTATTCCCCATGTTTCCATGTTTCAACCGCAACCAAAGTTGTAACATCCGTTTCATTCTCACTCACCTTTGGCATATCCTCTTTCAGATATTTAGCCAAATTCAAGGTAGTGAGATAGAAATGCATTTTTTCTTATCAATGATTAAAATCGTGGCCAACAAACTTCTCAGGCTTTTCAGCATGAGGGGTCGGGATATGGATTGTAGGAGGGTTAGTCACAATAGTCGAGCCATTTCCATTTCCAGTTAGTGGTTCAGTTTAGGGTCCAGTTTGGGTCTCCATAGTGTTGGTATCAGTCACCATCTGAAACACAACAACTTAGTTAGTATCAACAGTTTAAAATGATCTGTAATCGACTCCCTCGATTAGGGAATATGTCTTAAGATTGTTGCAAACTTGCAGAGGAAAAGATTACAGAAATAATGTAAAATACATAAATTAATAAACTGAAAATACAAACAAAAGGATAGTTGTTGTTGTTGCACGAGCCCAATGAAATTCATTCATTGTCTCCTTAAGACATATTCGTCCCCTCACCGAGTGTGCTTGAGCTTTGTTGGGACGCTTGTCTCCCAAGATAGAACGTACGGACCGGGGGCACTTTGCACCTAAGTATCCCGGCGAGCTGAATCGAGCTTGGCCAGTATTACCTCTTGATTACTACGGATGCTAGGAGGCCAAAGAAAGAGTAACAAGATGCAGCAAATGAGATGGAGGAGGATCGAAGTTCAGTAGGTGTTTTCTCTGTTGTTGTTTCTTTAGTGTTCTTTGTTGTTGTCAACAACAATTTATATATATACAATCAAGATCAAAAACTGAAAATATATGGTTTTAATTCGGTAATAAACACCATTATTCCGAAATTAACAACCATTAATCTGAAAATATTAATCATAATGATTTTCAGTTTCAGTTTTTCACATTTAATACAAGGATGTTACACATTTGCTCAGGAACTGCTCGGCCGAGCAAACATAAGCCTCGACCGAGCATGGTTGTCCAGAAACTTTTGCCTTGGCCTTGCTCGGGCGAGTCAACAATTGGCTCGGCCGAGCAAACCTGTTCCAAAAATCATACATTCTGTCATGCTTTGCTCGGGCGAGTCAACAACTTGCTCGGCCGAGCATATCAGTCAAGTCAAAGGCTTTATTTTTTATTTACAAAATCAAAAATATTAGCAAAAGGTGGGCTTGTTTGCGGTGCTACATTCGTGTCTGCTAAACGCTAACATGCACGAGTATGCACCTTGTAAGCCAAATTGGAACTTGATTTGCACCCCCTGCGCACATGTGCGCGAGAGAGAACCTCTATGCTACAAAATATTGAACACTACTCTAGTGCCCAAGTCTTTATATTAGCATCAAGTTCAATTCCTTTCCAATGTGGGATAACCCCACTTTCCTTTTACTTTGAGCATTCATATCTCAACCAAAGTGAGATAACTTCATTTTCTTAGCAATGTGGGATAACTTTCTTTCCAACCCACTTACTTTAAGCATTCATATCTTATTCATCCAACAACCATTTTGGACAAATAAATATTTGATTTCTTGTTCTCATGGAGTAAAACACAAACACATAAACAATTAAGTAATTTGACAAAATTACCCTTTAAGAAATAATCCATAATTTCCTTCAAACAAAAAAACACACTATTTTCCAACACTACTATCTCTAATTAACTTAGCCATATCCAGCTATTTATCTCCAGGATTTCATCGTCGTTTAGATTATCCAGTAGAGGTTCAGGCCTTTCTTCAACCTCTGACTTGTTGGAAGAATTTTGTCAGCGATCAAAATCTTCATTCTTCTTATCTCAATAGTGTGGTTGAAATAGAAATATATTAACATGGCGCGCTGGCCACCTTCCTCTCTTAAGTAGGCTTGACATGATGATTTTTTTTATCGGAAGCGCCACTTCTACTACATCAGTTCATACAAATAGGAAGATAAAATCGATAAACCCTAAATCAGATCATGATTCCGGACCCAAATTCTGCCCTTTTTCAGTTTTTTTTTTTTTTTTCATTTCTACTGGGACTGGATGAACTGGTTCCAGCAGATTCAGTTCCCTGGCTACGTATAAACTTGATGTGATGATTAAACATGCCTGCAAAGCCAATAATATTATTTTTGATTAGATAAAACCCATAAAAAAAACAGCTTGTAATTTGATAGTAGTATACAAGTAGAAATTTTTATGTAAATTTATAACTAATATACATAGTTGTTAGAGCAAATGAACAGGTGCTGATGCATTTACCTTTAGGAATGTTTTCGTGTCACGAAGTTCTTCACCTGTGAAAACCTTTCGGATTTCTGCTCTCTTGTCTTAATTTATATACATGCTTTCAATTGCCGAGCGACATTTGATTTCATGCAGATGTTACGACCTGCAAAAGAAAATTCATGGGTGAAACTTTTTTTTTTTTTTGAAGTTCAACATAACTGCATTCCCTTAAATAGTACAATGTGAGAAAAACTAGCAAAATTTGTTTCATGTAATAAACTCACCTCTTCTATTTTTCTTTTTAATTTCCTTCTTTGAGGTTGGGGTGGATAGGCCTACAATATGAAGTTTTCTACCTCAACCATAGACCGAAACACCCATTTAGAGTTCATATGATGATAGAACTGCAACAGATAATTATATTAAAAGAACACTCATGTAAGAAATATATTCAATTTTTTTTACGGAAAATCTAATAATTACCTTTTCATATGTTCCGGCAGCCCTCTTTCTGACCTCTATTGTCCATCCTTCTAATTGCTCAGTCAAGGATAGTGGACTTCTTTTGATCATGTGCTCTTCGACGTTAAGTCCATCCTTTCGATGCTGCAGTTTAATATAAGATCATTTTCATATCTTATAAGTCTCATTTGACATAAAACGTAAACTGATTTATTCGAAAAGAAAATTTTATCATTTTCTTCAAAAGACTAAATGACATTACCTTATCCATCATTTGTACCGAATTGGCAAGAATTTCCGAAATTTCAAATTTTGCATCGAAATTCTGGACTGTTCTGGATCCTCTCAACTTTCGGCTTCCAAAGGGTCTTTTCTCTTGTAGAGGAACCAAAAGAAGACCCTTTTACATGACATAAAAATAAATTTAATTGTTAAGTACTTACTGAATACATGTGATATATAGATTGACATTTTGTCAATAAAAAAATTACATACTAATTTCATGCTTATAAACAAAAGAATTTTCCTTTAAGATTGATGGATATAATAAACATGGACATTAGGAGTCAGACCTTGCCGAATGCGCTGGCAATGCTATTTGAAATTTCTGTTATATTCTCTGAGACTGGCAAGGGCGTAGGCATACCACTGCTCGTTGATTCCAAATTTTTCCTTTCCTAAGATAATAAATTCAAAATTGTTATAAAATTAGAATTAAAGTTGGCACATAATCATTACAGCACCAAAAATGAACCAAGACCAAAAAAAAAAATTTAAAAAATCTTAAATTTCAACCAAAAAATAAAAATATATACCATGCTTAGTGGTATAACTTCTTCCCAGTTGTTTTTGCAATCCTCATCCAACTGCGCTTCCCATGCCAACCACTGAGACTGATCCAAGATACTATATATATGAGATGATTTCAACATAAAGTGCAAAATGTCCAAACGAAAAAAAAAACAGTTCTCTATTTATATCGGAGTTCAAACTAAATAGAAAAAGATAAATGAATGATTGTGATTCAGAGAAAGAATGGAAATTAAGTAAGTAGTACCTCGGTTATACCCCCAAGGTAATCTGCAGTGATATCGTCCGTAAAATCCACTCTATCACTTGTGGATGGCATTTCATTAGAGAAGGGCAACAGACCATTGTCGCTCTGGTAGTTACGGAGATGAATATAAATGATGTTATGAAATGTAATGGTTCCTCAATTCAACATAAGAAGAAAAAGAAATGAAAGTCTATCTAAATGAATTTATTTGCAAAAAGTATATGTTTCTGTTCATGTGGCTGCAGATAGTATTCATATATATATATATATATATATATATAGAGAGAGAGAGAGAGAGAGAGAGAGAGAGAGAGAAGACATTACCTCATTAAGGCCTGTATAAGTTTGGGCAAAACCCATCTCAGACCGTAAACCATTGGAGAGATGCATAGATGTAACAAACATCTGGAAGTTTGAAAAGGAAGAGATGAATAAGTGCAAAAAAAAAAAAAAAGGGAGAAAAAAACAAGAAAAAAAGCGGTAAAAAGAAATTCCATGATGCAGTCTAAAAACACAATTTAACGCGACCATAAAGAGAGCATTTCTCAAGGATGAGGCTATTTAAGGTGTTTATATATACTAAGTATGTGTCCAAAAGTGTTTGTATTTGTTTGTGTTTAAGTGACCTAAATTAAAGTAAGAGGAAGTGAAATAAACAAAGAGAAGGTATAAATGCAGAACCTCTTCTTGTTCACTAAGCCCTCTTGTTGTATGAGCAAAAGCCATGTCATTTGAAGTTGTCATCAAATTATAGTCGTTATTTGGGCAACTCGTAACGAAAGATGATGAAGATAAAAATGATGATCCCATGTTCATCGCAGAAGAATGTTGCTCCGCTCCCATTTTAAATGGTTTCATATCAATTGGGGAGCGCATCAACTCTTTGAAGTAAGGAGATATGTAAATGTCCAAAGAAGAAGGATTGCACTGTTGATCCACTCTTCCGCTTCTGGATTCAGTATTTGGAATCGAGGACTCTAATCTCATAAAATTCTTATTTAGGAATCCCTCGTCGAAGATGGATGAATAATTTGATGCCATTTAGCCTGTCTATGTGTGTGTGTGTGAGAGAGGGAGAGAGCGAGAGATTGGATGCTTGTGAAGAGCAACGTAAGGGACTTGCACAGAGAGAGGGATTGATAAGTGTGTTGGGATTGGATCCTAAACTGCAAGGAAGGAAGCGACGGAGGAGTTTCTGCGGGGAAGGGCGACCGCGCTCGGGGTGGAGGGCGATCGCGCTCGTTGGTCAAAATTGGGGCTGGAACTTCGGCAAAGGAGGGCGACCGCGCTGCAGGGGTGCGCGGCCGCGCTGGCGTCGGGGAGTTTGAATCCTGGTCTGATTTTGTTTCCTATTTTGTGTAGATCTTTTCTTAGACTGAGTTAGGGTTCCTTGTATTACTATATAAACATAATTTCGGCCTAGAACACATTGAAGCAACATATTAGAGAGGAGACTAATACATATTGGCTTGGCAATTGCCCCCGGACGTAGTTCACGAGTTGGTGAATGAACCGGGTAAACAACTCTTGTGCTCTTGTGTGTGATTGTTTCTTTCTTGTACGTGTGGGTGTGTTGATTTCTTTGTGTTTATTGCAACGGGGGAGCACCAATTTCACAACAACTGGTATCAGAGTCTGGTTCGGAGGATTCAAAATTTTTTCGTTGATTAATTTTGAATCGCGTTCTTGGGGATTTTGGTGAAGCAGTCAAGATGAAGAACTCAATCGAGAAATTCAACGGTGTGAATTTCACGTTTTGGAAGACAAGGATTGAAGACTACCTTTATTGTAAGGATCTTCATGGACCCTTGAAGGCGAAGCCCGAAGACATGTCACAAGGGGATTGGGAGACATTGGATCGGAAGGCGTTAGGAGCGGTAAGGAGTGCCCTAACCGACGACGTTGCACGGAACGCTATGGAGGCCAAGACAACGGTGGAGTTGCTACAAACGCTGTCGGACATGTATGAGAAGCCGTCGAATATCAATAAGGTGCATTTGATAAAGAGGTTTGCGAATGCAAAGATGTCGAGGGGCGAGACGGCAAGTCATATCGGCAATTTCAAAGGTATGGTGGACCAATTGAAAAGTGTTGATATTACTTTCTCCGATGAAGTGCTAGCTTGTTTTCTACTAAAGTCATTGCACGATAGTTGGGAGGTTCTTGTCACAACGATTAGTACGTCAGCGGCATTGGTGTATACGGAGGTTAGAGATCTCATCCTTCAAGAGGAGTTGCGAAGGAAAGAGAAAAGGGGAGAATCGTCCGTAGATGGGGTGCACTTAGGGTGGAGAGAAAAAGGGAGGACCGAAAAGGGGAAAAAGGTCAAGTGCTACAATTGTGATGAATTGGGGCATATCGGTTATATTTGTCAGGGAAAAGGTGGTGGTGCAAAGCGTGGTGGATGATGGTGGTGATGTATTAATCCTAGGGGAGGAGCGGTCGGGTGAAGATTGGGTGTTGGATTACGGAGCTTCTTGTCATGCTAGTGGGGATGCAGAATCAATGAAGCGGTACATGCTTAGGAGATTTTGGGGTTCTCTATCTTGGTGATGGTCAACCATTGAAGATCAAAGGTAAGGGGGACGTAATGATGAAGACACCTAATGGGGCTGTTTTACAACTACACGACGTGATGCATGTTCCGGATTTGAGGAGGAGAGTGATTTCTGTGGGACAACTTGACAGTGAAGGATACGGTGTTTCTTTCATTGGTGGGTCTTGGGAAGTCACAAAAGGGGCTAAGGTGTTGGCTCATGGGGTTAAGGGGAAGATGTTGTATTCTACCTACAATGTCGATGTTCGTTCCGGTGGGAGCAAGAGGCTTAAGAACCGGCCTGTTGGTGTAAAAAGGGGAGACATCAAGAAACGGTATGTTGGGGAGGACACAAAGTTGATCAACGTGGTGAGGAAGTCCAAGGGCCCTAACAGAGAGCGGATTCAGACCAAGAACAGTCGATGCAAGAAACAAGGTGTGTCCAAGTTTCAAGGGGAGGCATTGCGAGGAAGGTGGGTCTGGAGGGAGAAGGCGAAGTTAGACTTGCGGGGAGAAATCAAGGTAGAAGCTGATTTGGGGAGGCAAGAACGATCTAACACGGAGAGGTTGAAACGTCGCTTGGTTTCAACTCGCCTTAGTACTTGAGGAGAGGAGAGGTAGTGTCAAGCCAATATGGAAGGGGAATGTGTTCGAAGGTCTTTACTCTGTGGTGGGAGTTAATGGATGATTTTATGTTTGATGGTTTAGTCTCCGGTGGGAGATTGTTGGGATTGGATCCTAAACTGCAAGGAAGGAAGCGACGGAGGAGTTTCTGCGGGGGAGGGCGACCGCGCTCGGGGTGGAGGGCGACCGCGCTCGTTGGTCAAAATTGGGGCTGGAACTTCGGCAAAGGAGGGCGACCGTGCTGCAGGGGTGCGCGGCCGCGCTGGCGTCGGGGAGTTTGAATCCTTGTCTGATTTTGTTTCCTATTTTGTGTAGATCTTTTCTTAGACTGAGTTAGGGTTCCTTGTATTACTATATAAACATAATTTCGGCCTAGAACACATTGAAGCAACATATTAGAGAGGAGACTAATACATATTGGCTTAGCGGTGCCCGGACGTAGTTCACGAGTTGGTGAATGAACCGGGTAAACAATTCTTGTGCTCTTGTGTGTGATTGTTTCTTTCTTGTACGTGTGGGTGTGTTGATTTCTTTGTGTTGATTGCAACGGGAGAGCACCAATTTCACAACAAAGTGCACAATGGGGGATGAATTCTGAGTAGGCTAAATTTATAATGGTGGCATGAGGAGATTATGGCATGGGAGGGAGAATGTGAAATTCAAATTTTAGCTGTTATAACTAGGGCTGTACAAAAAATCCGAGAAATCGGACCGGACCAGTGAAACCGGCTGGACCGATAAAACTGGACCGAAAAAATAGTATTGGTCAGGTCTGGTTCCAAATTTTTATGGAACCAATTATTTGGTCCGTCTGGTTTTGAAAAAATATACGCGGTCTGGATCGAAACAGGATCGAGCCGAATATATATATATATATATATATATATATATATATATATATATATATATATATATATATATTGTTGGTCTACATGAAGGACTCTTGTCATTTTCTCGGAGTTATTGCAACAAAAGACTTGGTATGCATGAAAAACCTTGTGAAAGAAATTAAGTTGCAATTTAAATCTTCGTCTATTTAGTCTGTAAAAATAAGTTTTAAAAGTTCACTTACACCCCCCTAACTTATTTCAATTTGTAACGTTTTCAATAATATTTTTAATTTCAAAATGAATATCATATCGTAGATTTTGTTATTGTAAAAAAAAATATATTATATTGTAATTAACTGTTGATTTTGTTATTGTAATATTGTTCAACAATTTGGTTTTTAAATATGCTTTTACTTGTAGATTTTGTTATTGTAAAAAAATATATATTGTAATTTGTAGAACCGGTGGAACCGAACCGGAACTGGACCATTGGAACCGGATCGATGGGACCGGTCCTATAATATAATGGTCCGGTCCTGGTCCTAAATTTTTACAGAATCGAAGTATTTGATCCGGTCCTGATTTTCTAAAATTTTGACAAAAACCAAATCAACCCGGACCGTGAACACCCCTAGTTATAACTGTTTGGGAAGGAAACTAAATTAGTGTATTACTAGTTTAAATTTTCTGCTCAAGTTTGTTCAAAGCTGTTGAAAGCATTAATTAGCAACGGTTTTTAAGAGAGACGACAAAATCTTTTATGCCACTTTTGTTATGTGTATCACACTGTGTAACTCTCGTGATTTAATGACTGCATACATGATATTATGTTGATATCAACCCTAATAACTTATAATCATAGGATCACTTTAGCAATTAATTTGTTGCCGCAAACAATAAATCTCTTATATTAATTTCTATAAATCCTCTTACTTAAATTTCAATGGATTCCAATATGGTTAGATATATTTCTTCTTACCTTTTCCAGTCTGGCATATGGATTAGGTCTAACTTCTGCTCATAACTTTATTTGCATACCTATAGGCTCCTGCTTATCAGAGACAATATTAATATTATTCAAAAAATTACCCAAACTGTATTAATATATATGATGCCGCAAGAAAAGTGCTTATCAATCTTCCTCCACGTGGCAGGACTGATCATCTGGCTCCTTGACCTAAAATCAGAACCCACGACTAGCCGGATGTGTCTCCGGCTTAGACCCTCGGGCGTGAGAGTAAGTGTTTGATAATGGGAAAGCAAAATGTATTGAATTAATGAACATTCAGATAACAAAATTGCAGTTACCTTTCACCGTTGGTTGTGATGATGTATTTATAGGTGATGACCGTCGTATATTTGGTAGTGCTACGTGAGCTCCGTGATTTTAGTGGCAGTTACCAGTAATGTGAACGTGCCGGTAACGGTCCCTGATTTATAGGGATGCGGTTATGGAAAGAATTGTCCCACGTGCGTCCACATTAGTTAGCTCGACGCTTGAGGATTAGGTCGAGGTCGCCATTTGAAGAAGGGTCGACCTGACTGGCGGGTAGAGCATGGATCGTACCCGTATTAAAGTTTGGATCATAAGGTCGGACTAAGTTAGGTCGGGACCTTTGTAGGTCGGACAATAAACTTAGTCGAATGATGCATGAGATGGGCCTTGGGCCAGGTACTGATTGGGCCTAGACCACTGGATATGCCGAGGCAATAGTTGCTTTGAGAGTTGGGCTTTATTTGCTTGGCCGGCTCGACACTTTGGTATGTTCAGTGGCCCCCAACTTTCGAGTTGACTGTGTCGACTAGGAAGTTAAGGAAATATCAATAGAAATTATTGTTACTCGCAGGTCGATACTCGATCTGAAGTTTAGTCGACCATAGATGACGTGGCACGATCCTGGACGTCGGCGATGAACGGTCAAAGATGAAGGAGCGCCGTTTTCCTGTCATCATTACCATTTTGACGCTTGGTAGTCCACCTCGGAAACCGCTTCCTTGTTTAATTAGGAAATTAATTTTGAATTTCCTTTTTCCTTTCCAATTTTGGAAAATATAAATACCAAAATCCTTTTTTGATTTGAATTCTTACCGTCTTTGAGTTCTGAGAATCCCCGGCGAAAATAGCAAGGAAGCCATTGATTAAATTCAACCTTCGTTTTTCGCCCCAGCTTTCTTATTCTGCTATCAAGCAAGGTATTCTTCTCTTTTCTTGTCTTAGGGTTTTGACTAAACTGTTATTTCCGTTTTTCGCCATGGCTAGAACATTCAATAGCGAACCAGGAGCCGGTTATGGCTATTGCACTGTTAATCGTAGGGTGTATAAGAATGTGAACGGAGAGTGGAGAGAGATGTCCCTTGAAGAATGTGCTTCCATCTTGTCAAGGTGGGGGCTGAATTTTAGGAAAATAGGTTTGCCCATCGGAGAGAACACTGTAGATATAGTAATTGATGACTCGAACATGGTCAATTTTCATCTTTTTCACGAATTACTCGACCACATAGCCTTGTTTTATGTTAGGGATATTGAGAAACCCTCTTTTCTTAGGAACAGAAAAGGCTTTCCAGGGGAGTCTAGGTCGCTCTTAGGTAGGTCGACTGAAATTGATCATGGGACTGACTCCCTTGCTTCCTCTTCTTGTTGTACAGATATGGCGGCTCAAGGAGGGGCTACGGCTTCAACTTCTTCCAGTCCCCGTATTGTGGATGCATTTGGGTCTGCTGTTGTACCCGGGAAAAACGAGAGGGGTTATGTGCCTGAGTACCTTGCCATACTTTCCAATTTTGATTATTCTTCTTGTCTCAATTTCCCATCCTCCTAAAAATCTGTCAAACATTTGTTGGTGTGCAGATGCTAAAACCTGAACAAGAAGTTGTTTTTATTAGAATAACAGTGGTAAAATAGAGATTATATCGAGATTATATAGACCCCGGGGGATCTTAGCACATTTAGGGGAGGAATAATAAAGAGCGATTGATATTAACGTTTGATCAAGACTCATGGGGGTTTTGAAGTGGATTTCAGTAGTGGCGAATTAGGATTTGCGATGAGGGGGTTCAAATTCACGATAACGAGAAAAAATAAATTCATATCAAAAAATAAAGAGTTGGTCTTATAAAAAACTAGTTTTTTCTTAATCTAAGGAAAAACGTGTTTTCAAAATAAACGGTGGCAATTTTGTAATTACTGGCAACCATGTTCAAAATAAACGGTGGCATTTTCGTAATTAACGGTTCCCCCGTTTATGCCAGTGCGTGTTTAACAAACTGCCAGTGTGACAAAGTGCCAGTTCATATGTAACAAAGTGCCAGTAAAAAAGTGCCAGTACCAGTTTAACAAAGTGCCAGTGTAACCGGTAAATGGCACTTTGTTAAACCGAAACCGGCACTTTTTACACTGACACTTTTAAATACATGAACCGGCACTCTTCACACCGGCACTCTGTTACACTAACACTGGCACTTTGTTACACTAATATTTTCTTTGGCTCTCAAAAATACAAGCACTGGCATTCAAAAATACATGGATCGGCATTTGATTATACACTAACGGGCACTTATTTATACACTAACGGGCACTCAAATATACACCAGCGGGCACTTGATTATACACTAACGGGCACTTGATTAATCACCAGTAGCACTCAAAATAACATGTACCGACACTCAAAAAAATATGAACCGAGCATTAAAAATCAATTAAGCGGCATTCAATTTCTACCCAAACTCATGGCATTCAATTTCTACCCAACTGGCATTCAAAATACAAGACTGGCACTTCAAAATCAAACCGGCTTTCAAAACACAAGAAGCGGCACTTCAAAATACATGAATTGACACTCAAAAAAACAAAAAGCGGCATTATTTTACGGGCAGCACATGGATTGCTTTAACCTAAACGGCATCTTCTCAAAATCAATAGCGATCAAATTCACCTACGATGGTAACGTCGTTGTTTGACTCCCGCAAACCACGGTGGTTGTAGTTGTCGGCTTTGATTGGCGTCGTTGGGATTGAGAAACGAGGGCAGACGAGGCGTGGATGGAGGGCGTTGGTTTCCGGTGAGTGGATTTTGAGGGAAGACGGCTAGGCTACGACGGTGTTGAAGCGGTTTAGGGCGATTGTAATGGGGGATTGGTGTTTGTGTTTGGCCGGAGTTGGAGAGGTGGGATTGAAGTGAATAAGACGATTGAGGGAGGAGGAATTGGTTTGGGTGAGGTCGCCGGTGAGGGAGAGCTAGGTTAGGTTGAGGTGAAGGGGATGATTGAGGGAGCGGCAATGGAGATTGGTTGCTGCGTATAGAGAGAGAGGAGAGAGAGAGAAGAGTTAACGGATAGAGAGAGAAAGGGTGAGAATGAGTGTCTGTGTGAGCCTCCGTCCCCGTTGAAAACACGTTTTTTGTTAAGTTAACAAAAAACGCGTTTTTTGTGAGTTTTTGGCAAAAATAAAATAAAAAATAGTATGCATGACATATACTCCATCAATATAAATAAATGTTCTTTTTCTAAAAAAAAAAGTTGTCCCAAAATAATTTTTATCTTTAACAATATCATAGTCCAATTAGAGGTGGCCGGTCGGTTAAACCGCCGGTTAGCCGGTTGAAAACCGGCGGTTGAAACCTCCAAAATCCCCAACCGGAACCGAACCGCCTAACCGGCTAGACCGGTTACGGTTTAGGCGGTTCACGGTTTTAACGGTTATCCGGTTAACCTCCGGTTTGACGGTTTGGATATGCTCTAGAGTCCTTGGTGTTGCTCGGCCGAGCAACCCTTTAGGGTTTAGGGTTTTGAGGTTGCTCGGCCGAGTCTTTGGTCTTGCTCGACCGAGCAACCCTTTTAGGGTTTAGGGGTTGAGGGTTGCTCGGCCGAGTCTTTGGTGTTGCTCGTAGAGCATATCATTTTTCAGTTAATTTTTTTAACGATTTTTTGAAAAAAGTTAACTTTTATTTTTTTTCAATTTTTTTTTGGATAGATAAGACTATTTTAAACTTAAGTTTACTACATACATTTTTTACAAAAAGGTTTATAAAAAAAGTTATGAATTTTTAAAAAAATGAAAGTTAACGGTTTTTTGAAAAAAGTTAACTTTTATTTTTTCAATTTTTTTTTGGATAAATAAGACTATTTTAAACTTAAGTTATCTACATACATTTTTTGAAAAAAGATTTATAAAAAAAGTTATGAATTTTGAAAGAAAGAAAACTTAACTTTTTTTTAAAGAAACAAGTAGTCGTTTGGAAAAAAGGGACGGTACCCTTAAATTTTATTAATTAAAATACAATTACAACGAGGGTATTGGTAGGAGTGGTGGTGGTAGAGGTGGTAGTAGTGGACCTAGTGGTATTGATAGGAGTGGTGGCCAGGTAGGAGTGGTAGTAGTAATGGTAGTAGCGGTAGTGGTAGTGGTGGTAGTAGTAGTAGTAGTGGTAATAGTAGTTGTGGTGGTGGTGAATGGTGATGGTGGTGATGTAGACCGGTAGTAGTGGTAGTGGTAGGTAGCGGTAGTAGTGGTGGTGGTAGTAGTAGTAGTGGTAGTAGTAGTGGTGTTGGTGGTGATGGTGGTGGTAGTAGTAGTAGTGCTAGTAGTAGTGGTATTGGTAGGAGTGGTAGTAGTAGCGGTAGTAGTAGTGGTGATAGTAGTAGTAGTGGACCTAGTGGTAGTAGTAGTAGTGGTGGTGGTGGTAGTAGTGGTGGTGGTAGTAGTGGTGGTGGTAGTGGTGGTGGTGTAGACTAGTAGTAGTGGTATTGGTTGGAGTGGTAGAGGTGGTAGTGGTAGTGGTAGCGGTAGTAGTGGTGGTGGTAGTAGTAGTAGTGGTAGTAGTAGTGGTGGTGGTGATGGTGGTGGTGTAGGTGGTAGTAGTGGTAGTAGTAGGGATAGTAGTAGTAGCGATAGTAGTAGTGGTGATAGTAGTAGTAGTGGACCTAGTAGTAGTAGTAGTAGTGCCACCACGCGTAGTGGTGGTGGTGGTAGTAGTGGTGGTGGTAGTGGTGGTGGTGGTGATGGTGGTGGTGTAGACTAGTAGGAGTGGTAGTACTAGTAGTAGTGGTAGTAGTGGTGGTGGTGGTGGTGGTGGTGGTGTTGGTAGTAGTAGTAGTAGGAGTGGTGGTGGTGGTGGTGGTGAACATAACGGCTAGTTTGAAAAAGTAGCCGTTGGAATGAGTTTTGGCGTTCTGCTCGGCCGAGCAACTCATATGACTCGGCCGAGCATGACCGTTATTGGAAATTAACACTACTGGAAGGTTATGCTCGGCCGAGCAACTCATATGACTCGGCCGAGCAAGCCAAAACCGGCGGTTAACCGGCGGTTGGCCGGTTTTTCAAAATTTCAAACCTTAACCGAACCGGCCAATTACCGGTTTCGGTTAGCCGGTTCCGGTTAACCGCCGTTGACCGGTTTTGACCGGTTTTGGCCGGTTTTCAACCTTCCGGTTGGCCGGTTCGGTTTATAAAATGGACACGTCTAAGTCCAATGTGCAATGCATAACAAAAAAATTACAAGATGTATGACATATGTATTTATACATTTTTGTTATTAATATTTTTATAATTTTACTTACATATACATATCACAAAATCCTTTGAAAATCCAAAACAAAAATAGAAAAAATGGTTTTATGGACTTGAAACTGTAACATTTTCACTTAGAACTGTCAATTTCAATATCTCATTGTATTAATTATATTGATTAAGCCAAAAAACTGCAAGATGGTTCCTAGTTAACCATAAGATCACACATCAATTGATAATTATGTAAAGGAATAAAAAAAGTTCAACCTACTTATAATGAAAATTTGTAAGGAATTATGTTAAAAGTGATGTAATGACATAATTATAAGTATACCGCAGTTGGCATGATCACGGTGATGCACCCATAGCGCGAATGCGAATCCAAGCATAAAAGCACCATAAGTAAAAATTAAGCATTAAAATTTGTTTTCCGTTCTCTTAGGGTTAGAGCGAGAGCAAACTAGAATAAAAAATAAATCAAAATATTAAAAAAAGTATGTGGTAATTCCAAAATGTATATAGATGAGCAAATAAAAAAGGTACATAAAACCAATTGGATAACAAAAAAGTCATAAATTCTTACGATGATATATAGATCAACAAAAGGTTTTTTCTCTAATTTCATGACGCCAAGTGAATCGCATAGAAAGATGGTGACGAAACATATAACACGTAAACGAGTGTAAACGAGTGCGTATACAGGGATAGATTGTAGCTATATATATACACACATAAACATCACATATAAAGAAATAATATCATAAGTTCCAAAAATATTTATATTTCTATTATTTTGCAAATCTCATGCCCAAAACACTCGTAAAATTTTGACGCGTAGGAGATTTGATGCCTACAAACATCAACTCTCCTTACGCGTCAATATTCTTACAAGCGTTTTAGGCATAAAATAAAAGGAACCGATATAAATATCATTAATATACTTAATCTAATTTAGAATATGGTTCCCGTATATGCATGTCAATGTCTAGAGATAGAGAAAATATTATCATAATCACGATCTAACTAAAACTAGCACCAAAATGACGTGTTGACTACGACTTTTTCTATTGTTTATACTATTTCATGTATATTGTTAGAATATGGTAGAGAATATGACAATTACAACACAATCACACACACAAACACAAGTATTTATACGATTCACCAACTTGTATATGTCCACAAAAAGAGAGAGAGAGAGAGAGAGAGAGAGAGAGAGAGAGAGAGAGAGAGAGAGAGAGAGAGAGAGAGAGAGAGAGAACACATTTTTAATTAATTTGGAGAATACACGATTCTTTGATCACAAGGACATATATCAAATATGTACCCTAATCTAGAGAAATGAGACATATTGAATTGCTTAAAAATACAAATTAATGAGTAGAAATTTTATAGAATGTACAAAAATTACTAACTCGGTTGCCAGAATTACATATCACTAGTACAAATAATGTTATGGAGCAGGGGCGGAGCCAGGAATTTTCCGTGGGGGGGGCAAGATTATACGGGGGTTCGGGCGCGCCCATTTTCGGGTCGGACAAGTAAAAAATGGGTCGGATCCATGAAAAACAAATAAACCTAAACGAACAATTTCAATACAAATCTATCCATTGATAAACCTAAACGAACAAAAAATACAATTGAAAACTTATCAATTTGTGAAGAAATTAAAATTAATAACACATTTAAATTTGTAAACTCCATTCAAATTTGTAGAGAGAGAGAGAGGAAATTACCGAGATAGAGAGAGACGGCAGCCTGCGGCGGCAAGGAGGAGAAGGAGCGGCGGCGTCAGGAGGAGGAGCGGCGGCGGCTTGGGAGGAGGAGCGGCGGCTGAGGGGCGGAGTCCGGAGAGATTTGCTAGGTTTTGTCGAGAAGAAAGAGGAAATTACGTCCTCTCTCTATTTTTTTAAATAGCTGGAAACGAGAACGACGCGGTTTACGTTTTTTTTTTTTTTTGTTTTTTAATTAATCAAAACGACGTCGTTTTGATTAATTAAAAAACAAAAAAAAAACGTTAACTCTTCTTCTTCTCGGGCAATTCACCGGCCTAAATCCCTAATTTTTGCCGGATTAGGTGGGGGGCAAAAAATAAAAATAAAAATATTTTTGCTTGTTTTGCATTTAAGCGGTGGGGAGCAAGTGCCCCCTCCTGCCCACTGGGCTCGCTCTGTTATGGAGAATAGGAGTATTTATACTTCTTAAACCATGCATATATAGCCATAGTGAACTCCATATCTCCGAAGGAAACAACCAAAACAAATTTCTTAAGCCTTACTGATTTTGCCAGCTAGGCCCAACCCAGATGGCCAAGCACGATCGTGTCCCTTAAGCTGTACGGTCGTGTCAACCCACTTGCACGGGCGTGCTTACATTCTTAAACGGGCATGTGAATCCAAGAACATGTCGTTGATCTTTGCTCCTGCATGGTCTTGCCTTTTTTTTCTGCACGGCCGTACGAATCCTCCTGAGTCCTAAATCTTCAATTTTCTCTCCTTTTCTTCTTCAAACTTCGAGAGTACCTTAATTTGATTGTAATAACTACAAAGTTGGATGTAGATTGATATTCTAACTCCATAATAATCAATATGCTAAAATTGTAAAAAGATTTACAAGTATTGTTTGCAAGGTAATAACAATTTGGTGTAAAGCATTGTAATTAGTGACATGGCATCCAATACAAATGACATCTATATCTATATATATATAAAGGTTCAAGTGATCTAAACACATTTTTCTCCAAAACCATATCAGAATTTGAAAAGTCATTTTCATTACTTTTCATACATTTAATAATTACACTATTTTTAACTACAATTATTACACTATTAAAAAAAAGATATTTGCTAAATAAAAATTGTACAAGTTTATCATAATATTTTATACCTTTATGAATTATCATAAGAAATCTTGTAAAAAAAATATGTTGCGATTTAAATTTTATTCCACTTAGTCATTAACAATAACTTATATAAGTTCACTTACTCCCTCTAAATATTATCCAATTTATAGTGTTCTTTCAAAAATAAAATATATTAAATTTTTTATTCTTTAACCAATGGAAAAGGTTATTAAAAGACAAAATATTAAAATTATTGATTTAGCTCATTCACAAAATTCTAAAAGATGTTGAATCAGCTCTAATAAAGTTTAATTTTTTAAAGAATAGAGTATGTCTTTTCATTTCTAACTAAGACTAGCATTATATGAAATCTTATTATAGTATTTTCAAATAAATATAAATTATAATTATAAATTAAATGATAAATATTTTAATATTCATAAATATGAGTAACATATTATAAAACTTATCTGTATTTAAAAAAAATGTTAATGCATAGAATTATAAAATTAACTTTTAGTTAGTATATGATTAGTATTTTCTATTTCAATATTCATGGGTATAATTACTTAATACAGTATTTTTATTATTTATTTATTTAGTTAGTTAGTTTTTTAAAGCACAAATTTATCAAATAATGTTTTTCTTTTAAAAGACAATATTTGTAAAAAAAAAAAATAGGTGATCAAGTGATGTTAAAGTCACTTCCTTTATAAACATTTTAAAACTTTGATACATGGTATTGATATTGAAAATAAAGGTGAATATTTCACTAATAATTTTGCATTTTAATAAATATTTCGATATGTACAATTCAATTTGTTAGTTATATGTGTAATATTATTGGATTAATATAATGACATATTTTTGTTGAAATAAATATATTTAAAATTATATTTTCTTAAATTATTAATTTTTTTTTATACATTTTTAGTTAATTTTTCAAATTTATTTACCCAAAACGCACGGATATAAAACTAGTTAGATTCTAAATATAAATGTTACATATGGTCGTCTTAACTTATCCTTTCTATGGTAAGTTATATGTTATGGGGCCGGAAAGAAAGAGTCTAATGACCAAAAAGTGTTTGAATTGTTCCTAAAAAAATATTGTTGAATAAGAATCAGTTTACGTCGGTAATACTTTTCAACACTATGATATATGCTGAAAAATGGAGTGTCGATGATATTTTTCGACACTTTTAAAATGTCACAAAAGTTCCACCACTTTGCAAAAGGACCGATATTTCACGACATTTTTTAAAATGTCGTATTATAAATTATTAGGAGGATTTGAATCTATAACCCGATGGATTTTGAGGCATTCTTAGGCTAATGCATTATACTTGATAAAAGTATTCAGTTACAAGCATTATTAAATACATAAGCTTACTATAATGTACTCCCTCCGTCCCACTTCAATTGATACTTATTTTCTTTTTGGTCCGTCCCACTTCAATTGATACTTCCCAAAATGGCAAAATATTTATAATTTTATATTCACTCTACCCCACCACTCATTCTCTCTCTTCATTTTCCACCACTCAATTTATTCAACCAACACTACTATTTATCCCACTCATTCTCTCTCTTCATTTTCTACCACACATTTCTTTTATTTTATTAGTATTCCTTAATAGTTGTGCCCTTATTTATTATTTTGGTCATATAAGTTTGATAAATTTAGCAAACTAACGTAAACTTACATAAAAAAATGATTGAATTTCTAACTAAACAAAATGTTAAAAATAACATTTTTGTTAATAGCGACACTTTAACACTTTATATATAAAGTGTCAGAAATGAGTTGTTATTATAAAAAATGTGTTTTTTTCTAATCTTAAAAAAAAATCATTTTTATATTGACACTTAATAATACATACACTAGCACTCTTCACGCTGACATTTTTTATACTAGCCCTGCCACTTTTTTATCCTACACTCTCACTTTTTTATACTGACACTTAATAATACATTCACTGACATTCTTTACACTGACATTTGTTTACACTGACACGACACTAACACTTTTTTTTACACTAACACTAACATTTTTTTTACACTGTCACTTAATAATACATGCACTGGCATTCTTTACACTGACATTTTTTTACACTGACACTGACACTTTTTTATACTAACACTAGCACTTTTTACACTGGCACTTAATAATACATACACTGACACTTGTTAAACTAACAATACACACTTAATAATACATGCATTGACATTCTTTACACTGTCACTTTGTTACACTAACACTGACACTAGCGGGAGAAACAAAACACGTTTTTTCTAAGCGTAAGAAAAAACACGTTTTTTGTAAGATTTTGGCGTCAAAAATTAATGTAACTTAATAAAAATGTCAAAATTAGCAATACTTACTAAAAATTATCAAAAATTAGCGGCAGTTATTAAAAAGTGTCAAAAATCAAGCGACACTTGCTAAAAGGTGCCTGAATTTAGCGGCACTTGATTAAATAGTAAACAAATTAGCGGCACTCCTATAAGAGGCTAAAAATTTAGCGACATTAATAAAAAGGGTCAGAAATTATAGCACTACTTAATAATAAGTGCCAAAAATTAGTTGTCCTTAATAAAAAGTGTAGAAAATTAGCGACAATTAGTTAAAACTAAATGTGTCAAAAATTAAGGAGCTTTTTTTTTTTCTCAAAAGGGCCGCAATATCATATAATAATGTAAGTATGATATTTGTATCATTTTTCGTATTGTTCGCAATATCATATACTGTATTAATAAAGTTAGGGGTTTTAACCAATACATCTCTGAGATAAGGTGCAATTTACCAATAAAAATATTATGTTTCAGTTTTAACCTTAGACTACCCACAATGGTTTCATCTCATTCTCACATTTCATCTAACACTTTTTACACTTTTTCTCATCCACCTAATATTTCATCTACCCATTTCATTTACCCCGTCTCCAATGGCTAATTTAAATTAAATTTCAACTCCCTCCAACTCATCATTCTATACCCCACTACTTTTATTTTATTTTATTTATATTCTTTATTTTTATGATTAGTAAAATAATAATTATTATTATTTATAATTAAAAAAATATTTCACACTTAATTAAAAAAATATTGCATCAATTTATAGGTAAAAAAAATATAATGATTTTTTTTAAATAAATGCTAAAATGGAGAAGGATAATTGAGAAATGAGTATTTTTTTTGTGTCCAAATCAAATGAAACTTATATCAATTTATAGAGAAAGAAACTTAATTTACTAGCTGACAAATTGAGATGTATTCACGGAGGGAAAAGAAAGTCACAGTGAAAGTCCATGCAATGTCTAGTTGAATTTTACTAGGTGATAATTCAGCCCAAATTGAAAAGTGAGTGTTTTTTTTTGTGTCCAAATCAAATGAAACTTATATCAATTTGTAGGGAAAAAAATGATGAATTTTGGTGAAAAAAAAATTAAAAAAAAATTAATTTACTAGGTAATAATTCAGCCCAAATTGAAAACTAAGTGTTTTTTTTTTGTGTCCAAATCAAATGAAACTTATATCAATTTGTAGGGAAAAAAATGATGATTTTTGGTGAAAAAAATAAAAAAAAATTAATTTACTAGGTGATAATTCAGCTCAAATTGAAAACTAAGTGTTTTTTTTTTTTGTATCCAAATTAAATGAAACTTATATCAATTTGTAGGGAAAAAATGATGAATTTTGGTGAATTTTTCTTTTATTTTTAAATCATTTATTATGAGATAATTGAGTTTAAATAATTGGGTGAAAAAGTGATAAAGTCAAGACCAATAAGGTCTTGACACGTGGCAACTAAAAAATAAAAAAAGAAGCAAAAGCAGTGTTTCATCCGGGATGAAACATTTCATCCCGTGAATTAATCCATCCCAGTTTCATTTAGCCATTGCAAGAATTCAGTGGAATGAAATGGGATTTCATCCCCCATTTCATCCCCCATTGTGGGTAGTCTTAGAATCCTTGGATTCAAATAAACAAACCCGTAAAGTCCTTGGCACTCTTTATAATACTCCCTCCGTCCCAATAGTAGCTTCCCATTTTGTCATTTTTGGGTGTCCCATTAATAGCTTTCACTTTCCTTTTTTTGGCAAAGAAATCTTTACTATTCTCTCCACTCATTCTCTCTCCTATATTATTTTAATACTCACAACATCATTATAATTTACTCTTCCCACCACTCATTCTCTCTCCTATTTTCAAATTACACTCACAAAATTTTTATTTTTCCTCATTTTTTTAATTTGCGTGCAACCCAAAAATTGGGCATCTATTATTGGGGCTGAGGGAGTAATTCTAAATGGTTAAAGTTAAACTGTCCATCGCTACCCTCCATTCTTTACGTCGTCACACTCACGCTCCAATCGTTAACAGGCTCCCGTCCTCCTTCCTTGATTTCACAACCCTAAATTCCTGAAATTGAGAATAGGAGAAATCAAAGATTAGCAAGCAAGAGAAAATGTCGATGTCAGAGAAGGAGATATCGAAGTTATACAAATCAGAAAACTCCCCTGGTAATTCACTAAAAAATTGATTGTTTGCTAGAAAGATCTGTGCCAAAGCCATGCTTGCGGTGGTTGGCTTTTTTCAGTTTTTTCATGATTTCTACTTTTAACTTTAAGATTTTCTCATTTTCACAAAAGTACTCTAGAGAAGAGAATGCTAAGCAGTGTCAGCGCTGGGGAACTGTAATTGTGCCGATTGGCTTCGAAATATGTTCAGGATGGAGGTTGATTCATATCTTGAGCCTAATTATGTTCCCCCTTTAGATCGTATTCTTCAGGTTTGGATATTTTTACTTCTTAATTTTTTCTCAATCTGTTGGTGTTTTGTTGTTGTTAATTTCAGCAGATTACTTTCTGGTGCTTTGGCTTTACAAGTTTGTCAAGTGATTAATGTTTTTTTTTATTGGTGATTTGTTTGAATTATTAGTGTGTTCTTGTAGGTAATTGGACCTTGTGTTACTTTTTGTTGGACAATTTTTCCTCTGGAAAATGTTGTATTTTTTTTTTTTTTCTGTGAGTAATTGCAGGATGTAAGTAGTTGTGAAGCCATAATTTTTAATTTAAGGGGGTCAAAATTGCTTTAGATATAAAAAAAATCATGATTATGTTTTAATTTGGTGAATGAGGGGTCGCATTTTCTTTTCTAAACAAAGGGAGGGGGGGGGGGTCACAATACTGAAATTAACATCTTATAGAGTGATTTTTCCCCTGAACCTTGAGGTATTGACTTTTTTGCGTGCTGAAGAGTGCCAACTGAACCCCTATTGCTCAAGGTGGCTTCACCACTGTCCCTGCGTAATGGCTAGAAAATATTTAAGTTCTGAATTTGTAATTCCATACTACCTCCGCCCCATAATAAATGTTTCACCTTTTTTTTGGTCAATTTGATTGAACTTTGACCAAAAAGTTATTAAAATCTAATTATTCTCATGAAAATCTAAAGAAAGATTAATATGGGACACTCAGGGAGTAATAAAATTTGACCATAGCCATGTACATGAACATTAACTGCTGATAGAATTTCTGTTTTTTAATCTTACAGTTTTTAATACCTTTTTTTTTTGTAAATGGTGGATACTCGCATGCTACTTGGATTAGTTTAGCCCAAACTTTTGTCACAACAAAAACAATGTATGAAAGTAACTTTTTTTTGTAATCAGAATTTCTTCTGATTCATTGTCAGCAATTTATCATGATTTTTTCGGTTATGTTTTAGGAGGTTGCCACCCTTATGGCTTTTCTGCTTTTGTTATGGAGCATCCTCTTCGCATAAGGTATTCTTTCTGTAGTGAGGTCCATGCTGGAATGTGGCGGAAAAACGGCGATGCTGCAATATTATCTTATGAGTGGTACCGTTCAGTAAGATGGTATGTTAGCTCTTCTTGTGAAACTCACAGTCACAAGTTCGTTTGGTTGTTTATCGTGAAGTTTAATTTTATTGTCTATTTTTCTGTTGGTTACTCGGCACAGGTCAGAGCAGGGTTTGGAACTTGATCTATTTCTGCTTCAGTGTTGTGCCGCGTTAGCTCCAGCAGATCTTTATGTTAATAGAATCTTGCAACGATATGGGTTATCAAGTTTTCTTTTCTTGAGCTTGGAGAGATCTAGCGAGTAAGTGATTCATTTCTTATGTTTTATATCTTCTCAAGATGTATTTTACTTTGTAACCATGTCTGTTTTTCTAGTCATATCAATTACTTCTCCCCTTATCATTTAACATTCTATTGTATATGATTCGTTGAGTGAAAAGAGGGTAACTAAATTAGTGCATATATTAATGTCCACCAGAAGAAAAGTAACGATAGCTTTTTAAATTGTGATTATACTCCGTACATGGCAATGATTGAAAATGCAACTTGCTCAAGTTGGGAGACCCTATCTTGAATGTTCTCTTGGATTAGCTTCTGAGGCAACAGTTTTAACATAATCCTATTATTCAGTTCATCGTATACTTTTGATAATGGATGTTTAGGGAGATTGAAGAAGATTTAGGAGCACATTAAATGTGTGAAATTCTTATGTAGTTTTATGTAATAAGTGGCTCTCCACTAGTCCCAATCATGTACCCGCTTGGACTTTTTACAGTCAAACCGACCATCTTGATATTTTATTGCTTTTATTAAATTTACCTAGTCTTAGAGCACAAAATCAAAACCAAATTTATATCAAATATTAGGTATACTGGTAAAAGTATCTTCATCGAATACTACTCCGAATAATCATAAAGAAAAAACTGAAAAGTGAAAACTCTAAGATGACTTTCTTTAGTATTGCGGGATTATGATCTTTTGGCTGTTTAAGATTGATAAGTTGGTCCTTAAGATGTTTGTTTCTTTGGCTTTAATTGTAGGCTTGTTAAGTTGTATAAATTTTTTTCTCTCTTTTTGTGTGTGTGTGTGTCCATGCCTGTTGAGTTTTAGATATTTGGAACATGTGCTTCATTTGATTGAGTACCCACCATCACCTATTACCCTAAATCCTGCTTGTATCTGAAAATGATGTGCTGGCAAAGTGATTTTAAATGGCAGTGTATGTATGTTTATGCTAACTTGGCCATCATTACACCTTATGATGGGTTAAAATAAATTCCTTTAAATTTTGAGTTGCATAAAGTAATCTTTTCAATGTACTTTTTCAGGTATGAACCGATATTGGTGCAGGAAATGCTAAATCTTATAATACAAATAATAAAAGAAAGGCGGTTCTGTGGACTAACTACTGCTCAATGTTTGCAACGGGAGTTAATTTATAAGCTATCTACTGGAAATGCCACACACAGTCAGTTGGTGAAATCCCTTCCTCGAGATCTTTCTAAAAGTTAATCAGCTTCAGGAAATTTTGGATACAGTAGCAGAGTATTCAAATCCGTCAGGAATGAATCAGGTAATGGTTTGTGGTGCAAGCATACGTACATTCTGAATCTACGTACATCCATACCACTAGAGGAGAAGGAGCAGCGGCGGCGGCGTCGTGGAGGAGGAGCGGCAGCGGCGGCGTGACGCAGGAGAGCGGAGACGCGAGAAGGCTAGGGTTTTTGAATTTTTGGAGCGGACGGAGACAAAAAATTCGTATGCTTTTTGTTTCCTCTGTTTTTTTTTTTTTAAAAAAACTGAACGACGCCTTTTTCTTTTCTTTTTTTTTTTCATTAATCAAAACGACGTCGTTTTGATTAATTAAAAACAAAAAAAACGTAAACTCTTTGTCTTCTCCGGGCATACTCCGGCCAAAATCCCTAATTTTCGCCAGTTTCCGGTGGGGGGGGCAAAAAAAAAAATAAAAATATTTTGCACTGCATTTCCGCCGGTGGGGGGGGGCAAGTGCCCCCTCCTGCCCCCCCCTGGCTCCGCCCCTGAGCATATTGGAAGGAATTAGATTTGTATCATCCTCGCTGGAATTCGAGGGACTTGCAAGTTGCTGAAGAAAGATACTTACGCTTTTGCAATGTTTCTGCATTAACCAGTCAGCTTCCCAAGTGGACGAAGATCTATCCACCTCTCAGTGGATTAGCTCGAATAGCTACTTGTAAAACAGTTCTCCAAATTGTCCGTTCTGTTTTCTTTTACGCCCTTTTCACAGATAAGTTGACTGCATCTCGGGCTCCTGATGGTGTTCTGTTAACTGCATTGCACTTACTAGCATTAGCATTAGACACTTGCTATGTGCAGAAAGAGTCTGGTGACGAGACATGTTTTATAGGCGGTTCCATTCCCATTTTCGCTTTTGCTGTGGAAGAAATTAATGTGGGAGTAAGCAAAGTGTATGAAGACCAGAGCTTGTTGTCACTCCTTGTCTCATTAATGAGGATAAATAAGAAAGATAACATGTACCATTTTATGGAAGCTGGAAGTTGTGACATATCTTCTTTGATCAAAGATTTGCTTAAGAAGTTTGCTGAGCTCGACCCTGGATGCTTGACAAAATTGGAAGAACTTGCTCCGGAAGTGGTCAATCAGATACCACTATCCAAGCCAAATAATGATGCCGACAACAAAGGATCAGTGTCTGATAGTGATAAGCGCAAAGCAAAAGCTAGGGAGAGACAAGCTGCCATAATGGTGAGTTATGTAATTAAATTTTTTGTACTCCCTCTCCCTCTGTCTCAAAAATGGATACAACAACAACAACAACAACAAAGCCTTAGTCCCAAAATAATTTGGGGTCGGCTAACATGAATCCTCATATGTTATCGTGAAAAAATAAATAAATTAAAAAATTAAATTAAATTAAATTTAAAAAAATAAAAATAAATAAAAAATAAAAAAAAATAATAAATAAATAAATAAAATTAAAATTAAAATTAAAAATTAAAAATTAAAAAATAATAAATAAAAAAATCAACCCCCCACATGGATTTTTGCCCTCCACTCCGGCCTCTTCAACACCATACTTTCATCCACTCCAAGTAAATTCATATCATTTTCAATTACTCTAATCCAAGTTTGTTTGGGTCTTCCCCTACCCCTCGCCATTTTATCATTTCTCCACTGTTTCGGCCTCCTAACCGGTGCATCACTCGGTCTCCTTCTCACGTGTCCAAACCACCGTAGACGATTTTCCCGCATTTTATCCTCATGGGCGCAACTCCTACTTTACCTCTGATCACCTCATTCCCCAACCGATCATTTCTTGTATGACCGCACATCCATCGAAGCATACGCATCTCCGCCACATTCATCTGTCCAAAAAAAATTTCGAATATGCTGATCCAATTCGAATTTTTTTGGACATTCATTTTGGGACAGGGGGAGTAATATGTTTCAAAAGAGGACAAATCTGTGAGCTTGAACTGTCCTGTTTATGTTGATATTTGTATATTTGCTTCATGGACCCAAATAGGTGGCAATAAGTGGATATGCCTGTCTGGACCCTTCGCCTGTGAAAAAAGCATTGGCCTGTAATATTGTTCCACTGAGAGATCTGCCAAAAGCATGGTTATCATGCTGAAAAACTGTTAGGGTAGATAGGCTAAGAATTGGAACCTCGATAAGACCTATGTTTTCATATAGAGATTAAATTAAAAACGGATGGGCTGATAATGCCCTCAAAACGGACTTCATTAAAAATGGGACACATGTCCAATTTTACCTTCATTTCCAACCATGGTTAGATAAGATACACAAGTCAGTTTACCCAAATCACTTGTCGATCTCTCTTTGTTCGGTTTCTTCTCGTACAATGATTGTTCCTCTTCCTCGTTACCCTCGCCTACTACTCCGGTAATGTTGGTTCCTATTCTCGGCAATAATGTCATACAACTCGTTCACAATTAGTATATTCACGATTTTCCTTACCAAATTTCCCTTCTTTTTTTCTAATTTCTATCCCTAATCTCTCTGCTCTCTCATTCCTCTCTTCTTGAATCCCCAAATTCTTCTCTTTCGTCTGGTTTACTGTAAACAGTTCCAAAAGCTCACATCTATGTCCATGGTCGTAGTGGGTTAGCTGCACATTTGTTGCAAGCTTTCATTAATTTATTTACAATATACCACTACTTTCATAGGAAAATCCCTTGATTTTATGGGGATTGAATTTTTCTATTCGGATATCTTTTCATCATGGAGATGACAGAATGTTTTTAAATCAGTCCGGCGATGATAAAGCTTTCCGGTATTAGTTATTAAAGAAAGGGCAAATTGCAATTTGGTTACCCAACGTTTACCAACTGTTGCAATTTGATTCCCAACATTGAATTTTTAGCATTTTCATTCCCCACATTGATGAGTTTGCCAATAGCGTAGATGATTCTAGTAATGATCTTCAACAGAGGGGAAAAGCTTTTGTTCTTGAGAACAACTGTCAAGAGAAGAAATCAGTAAGTGTTTTGGAGGAAAAACGTTTAGAGAAGAAATCAAAGGCACAGAATCAAAAGGAAGTCTCATGTTCTTACGCAACTCTCGAACAACATTTTGGAAGGAAGCTTGAGGATGCAGCAGAGAGCCTTGGCGGTAAGTTAAGCAAACGAACCATTTCCTTTCCTTATTTTTTTTTCTGCCAACTTGATATATTTTTCTCATATTGTGATCAAACTTATCCCTACTTTCTGAATATTCCTATTCTCGCATGGAATTCCCTACCCTTTTCCTGTAGCCATTAAACTGAGAAAGGAAAAATGATAGGTGGGAATGAGGTTTTGATTTTTTATTTTCCTTTTTGCAGTTAGTCGATCTACAGTTAAGCGTTGGTGTAGGGAGCATAATATCAAGAGATGGCCATTTCCAAAGAGAAGCTTGCACCTATCGTTTTGGCACCAATGCTAGCCACGAGTACAATAATGGTAAAGGCAAAATACAAGAATGATTTTATAAAGTTTCAACTTTCTTTTTCGTCAAGAATGAAAGACTTGGTGGAGAAAGTGACACGCATATTGAAATTAAGTCAAGGGATGTTTACCATCAAATATCCAGATACTGATGGTGATTATATTCTTATTACCTGTGATGAGGACATTCAAGTTTGCATCAATAGTGTCACGGAGGGGACTGTAATCGAAATGCTGATCGAGCATGTTAGTGTTTAACACTTGTGTTGGCACTTGTATTGCCTTATGTGATGCCACCATGCTGGTGGTTTGAGAAAATCTACTCTCTTATGTTTTTTAAACCATGGCGAATGGATCTGAAATAACTATAGCAGCGAAATTTAAACACACATTGATTTAACTTTGACCAAATATCAATCATCCTAATGAAATTTAACTTTGACCAAATATCAATCATCCTAATGAAATTTAAAAAAAAATGTTAATTATAGTACTTTTATTGATTCATGGACACAAATTTTAGAATTTCATTGGCATAGTTTAATTTTCATAAATCTTTTGTCAAATTTCAGACCATGTTAAAATGAGATTAACTTTCCGGGACGGGGGACGGGACGGAGGAGTATTCTTTTGCTCAGATATCATTTAGTAGGTTGTTTGAAAAAAGATAAAGCCTTTTTGTAGTTTAAGGAATTTCATGGGAGTGTGGATTTGTTTGTTAATGCAGTCATATGAAGAATGGGTTTATGAATCTGTTTATGAGTAAATTGTCTCATCCTTTAAAGTGTTACAGGCTACTGATATATTTGTGCATTGATGTTTCTGATTTATTTCTTTTGGAGGATTTATTGCTAAGGAAATGATGACTTAAGCTTTAGCAGAATGTACACACATTAATTCAGCTGGCACAAGTACTTTTCTTTTTGTTGATAAAATGCTCAATAATAGCTTAGAACAAGTCCTCTATTTTGACCAGGTCAAATCTTTACTTTTACTGCCTCTCAATGTACATTTGGATTAATGGACTGAATATGGTGGGGGGGGGGGTGGTGAAGCCAGATTTTTTTTCAAAGGGGACTCAATTGGGAATAAAGAGTATTTTTCATATAGAAATTTGGTACAAAAGGGAGTCAAGATAATATCATTTCCCGAGATTCCGAATCCGTTAGGAGTCGATCGAGTTGTTGGTCTTGGGCGCGAGTCTTTCTGCAGTATTTATCAAATTTGTTCCAATCTAAGAGAACATTAGTGAATCAACTGCAGATTCCCTCTTCATTGTTTTGAGAATTTTTTAGCATTAGAACTCAAATAAAGGAAAAGATTGAATTTTTGGGCCTATTAAAAGTGGACAGTGAAAATTTTACCAGAAGAAGTGAAGGGGGTCGAATGGACAAATATGATATATTTAGTATACTTTATAAAATTTTGGAGCTACTAAAATGACATTTCTCAAAAATTAAGGGGGTCGAGTGATCTCATCAACAACATACCACTGGTCCCCGACCATCGGACTAGGATGGAATAAAGAGCAATTTTTTGTGCTCAACATTTTTTATAGAGAAACAACTTGTATTCATGTGATCAGATTATATAGAGGTAGGATTTGCGGTTTGGATTTTGTGTATTATGTCTATCTTGAGTGCGGATCTTGTGTACCACACCCTGTACCGCTATTGATTCAATGGTTCACATGTTTGGATGATATTATCATAATGTCGGCCATAAAAATTGGGGTAAATTACAAATAAGTGCCTAAAGTTTACACCCCGTTCGCAGGATGGGGTCTGATGTTCTAAATTTGGCGATTTAGGGTCTCAAGTTACCAAATGTTGGCAATTGAGGGTTTTTTTGACGAAATCGTTAGTTTTTGGGTTAAATCCCCATGTGCATGTCACGTGCCAAGTAAAGGGGGTTGAAACTGTAAAATGTTAAATTCTAGACCCTAAAATATAAATTTTAAAATTACAAAACACCCCCTCTTCTTTTAAAACCTAAATAAATTAATAATATAATAATAATAATAATAATAATAATAATAATAATAATAATAATAATAATAATAATAATAATAATATTAATTATTATTATAAAAGCATCTCACTCACTCTGTCTTCTCTCTCTCTAAACGCCATTTCCGTCCCAACCTTAACGGCAACCATCAACCAAGCTTCTCCCTCCGGCCAAAAACCCAACACCAATCCTCCCTCACCTCTAAATCAACCGGCAACCTCACCAATTCCACAATTTCAATCGCCAAACCGACGACCTCCAAATCCAACCTCAACCTCTTCTTCTCCGATCCCAAAACCAATTCCTCGGAAGCCTAATCCAACCCCAATCTCCTTCACCTTGCCCGGCTCCCTTCCTCTCTCCAACCGTTGAAGTCGTTCCCCATTTTTGGGTTTGATTTTTAATTTTGTTTTGATTTGGAAACATCAGATTTGGTGATTTTGAATTTGGTTTGGTTTTGGTTTTGCTTAAGTTTGGAAACCCATTTTTGGGTTTGATTTTTAATTTTGTTTTGATTCGGTTATGGTTGTTGCCGATGGTTGCCGGAATTTATGGTGGTTGCCGGAATTTACGGTGGCCGGTTGAGGGAGGATTGATAATGGAGGTTGAGGAGTTGTTTTCCGGTGAGGAAGAGGCTAAGTTAGAGAGGAGATTAGGGAGGATTGGTATTTGGATTTGTCGGAGAATTGAGGAAGAAGACGACGGAGAATTGAGGAAGAAGACGACGCAGAGGAGCAAATCCGGATAGAGAGAGAAAGAAATCCGGATAGAGAGAGAAAGAATAATAATATTATTATTTTTATTATTATTATTAATTTTTTTTATTATTATTTTATTATTATTTTGTTATTATTATTATTATTATTATTATTTTATTATTATTATTATTTATTATTATTTATTATTATTATTATTTATTATTATTAATAATATTATTATTATTATTTTATTATTATTATTATTTATTATTATTTATTATTATTATTATTTATTATTATTAATAATATTATTATTATTATTTTATTATTATTATTATTTATTATTATTTATTATTATTATTATTTATTATTATTATTATTATTATTATTTATTATTATTATTATTATTAATATTATTATTATTAATATTATTATTTTATTATTAATTTTTTTATTATTATTATTAATATGTAAATGGGCAAATTGCAAATAAGGGCCTGAAGTATGCACGTGACCTACACGTGGGGATTTAACCCAAAAATTGACGATTCCGTCAAAAAAACCCTCAATTGCCAACATTTGATAACTTGAGACCCTTAATTACCAAATTTAGAACATCGGACCCCATCCTGCGAACGGGGTGTAAACTTTAGGCACTTATTTGTAATTTACCCTAAAAATTGTGGATAGTTAGATCAATCGTGGTATATCTTGTGGTACATGTTTTGGTCAAATTTTAGAACTTGACAAGCTGACTAAGATTGGGTTAAATGAAATATAATTGCAAATCAACTCGAAATGGAATGAACAAGATATTTAACGAGGAAAGCCCTTGAACAACATGTTCGCCGGCATAAAACCTCAAAGGTGGAATTTTATAAAAATGATGAAGTTACAATGAGAGGAAGATTGTAGAGAAAAGAACTCAGTAGCTTCGATCGTGTGTGTGTGTTACAATAAGTGTGTTCAATTTATACTAAAAGTGATTGAAGAAGATAACTTTTGCTGCTCCTACAATCTCGGATGGTTTGTTGAGCTTCAATCCCATTATCCCATGCTTTCTTGACTGAGTCATCACGTAAAATCTTTATTCACCGATCATAATCCACGAAAAGTAGGAATTAATATACTGCAAAGAGATAGTCAAATTAGAGTCCGGGTTGTCTCGGTGTCGATACAAGTTGATACTGCAAGTTGAAGTCTTCTAGTTGTCCGAAATTCATCCTCAAACAATTGCCCCTTAATTTTTGAATTTGGAAGTAGTGAGTCAAAAATTAACACTTGACTCCCACCAAGGATTAGGCACGTGGTAGTGGCGTGGCGGTTACCTTTTAGTGGATAGGTACTTATAACTCCCTATAACTCTACAACCGTCGCCATCACCATAAATAAAGGGGCCTCTTGATTTCGTAAACCCCACAAAGCAAAAAACCTTTCCAAGCTTGAGCTCTTTTTACTCTTAGAATAACCCTTCTTCTTTGCTACCATGGATGAACTCCCTCAAGGTTTCGTTCGCCAAAACATGATCGACCACCACGATGAAGAAAGATGCGAACTCACCGTTCTTGAAGTTGAAGACTTGAAGAAGTTCTTCCCAAAAAGCGGAATTTACGGAACCTAATGCTTTAATGACTTCCGATTGCGCTTCGAGAGGAATGGGTATGCTTTCTTGAGTACCCTTTTTTGATTGGGCTAACATTTCCTTTTCCCCCTATCATCTTGCGATTTTGAAAAAGCTGGTTTGGCCTTTGCTCGATTGATCTTAGGTAGGGTGGAGGAATTTGGTTACCACTAGGAAGATTGGCCCGAGATGAACATGAGGGTTGATTTGGAGGAACTTGGCTTCTGCTATGACTTGAGATCTCATGGAAACAAGAGATTTGGTTTTAGGGTTAAATCAAGATCAAACAGGTTTGGTGACCGACTCTATTGATAGGGATAGAAAGTGGAAGAATAGGTTCTTCTATGTGAAGAGGTCTACGCTAGAGCACATGGAAAGGATAAACTCTTTAATTTGGATGAAGGTGAGGATTTTCCTTTTCTATTTCTACGAATTCGGGTTGTTTCAAATATTCTAACATCTTGATTTCCATGACTTTGAAGTTGGATGAATTGTTTCCTAAGCGTGCTTTGACACATTGAGCGTGGTTGCTTACATTTGTCGCCTGTCTCCAAGAAAACGGAAGTTTTGCGCCTGCTACTCCGAGCGGTGAGGAAGAGGTTGAAGAAGTAGAGGAAGAAGAAAAGAGTTCCGGTAAAGCTTTACAAATTGCAAGCTGTGATGTCGGCGGTAAGTGCGCTAGCTTGTTGCTCTAGGGTTATCTTTATACCTTGCTGATTTTAGGCTCGATATACGAGACACAACTTCTCGACCCGGCGTGGGTGGAGTCGGCGGCTTGATTGCCCGCTTCAAGAAGCCAAAGAAAGAAGTTGCTAAGCCCAATATTCCTAAGGATGAAGGCACCAAGCCTAAGTTGATGTTGGGTGACATAGTGTCTTTTAAGAAGAGGAAAAGTGAAATCGTTGATGTAGATCTTTGGGGAACCAATTGAAGAGGTTTTAGCACGAGAAGGTATGAGTATCTTCTTATTTTTGTACCTTTTCTCTTGATATATCTAGTAGATAGTGATAAGTTTCAACTTGACGGGTTTACGATCTTTGTGAGCTGTTGTCAAGCGAAGTGAAGCTACTGGAAGGGTAAGGCTGAGATGTCGAAAGTTGATGGCGAAAAGAAGGTCAAAGTTGTACGAGAGGAAATGGAATCCAAGGTCTCTTCTATGCGGGTTGATATTGATAAGAAAGATATGGAAATCAAGGAATGGATGAAGAAGAGTGCGAGACTTGAACCAAGCCCGTCGGGTTGCTATGAAGGTCTTGGAGGAGCGTTTGACTAGGGAGGCCGGCAAGGTTGTTTTTGAGGCCGGAATTCAAATGATTGAGGAGTATCGAGTGGCAAACACCTTGAATGGAACCTGGAAGACGAGAAGGCCACCACGAAAGGTATCATAGATGAAGAGGCTGGAGAAGTCACTTCTAAGCTTCAAGATGACACAAATGTTGAGCATGTAGGTGATAACCGGGAGGATGGAAACAATTAAGCTTTTAACGTACTTCTTAATCTGCGGGATGTTAGCGGTAGAAAACGGTTTGTTTTTGTTTTGAAGATGTAATATGTGTTTGCGTTGTTCTTGCCATGCCTATGGTTGGCATGGTTTGAACTTTTGGATGACCTAACTCGGGTAGGGATTTAGTGGTTGATCCCTTTTTGGGTACTTAGTTGTAAAAACTATGGTTTAGTTAGGCAATGATATCTATGCCTTTTAAACTTTGTTCAAGGTAACATGTAGATGTTACAACCAATTTGCAAATGACTAAAGTCCATCATTTGGCCAAGTACGGGAAGGTAATCAATATGTACAAAGTACGGTGGCCAACACACAACTTGGTCAAATGTGAAAACGTGCGCACGGGCGAAGGTGTTTGAACCTTGATACTTTAGAAAGATGTGAAATCTTTAAACCTTAGGAAGGTGTAAACCTTACGGAGACAAGCTTTACTAATCATGGAATAAGTAAATATCATACAACATTAATTGTGTAATACTTACTTGAAACTCAATCAAGTTGTTCTTTCGTTGTGTCCATGAGTTGACGATCATTAGTTCTCTTGACTTGTAGAAAGTTGAGCATATGCCTACATCGATTTTGTCAACTTTGTAGCTCATTTTATTCCTTGCAAAACAAACACGTGTTAGGGGTGGGTGTTAGCTTTGCTAACACCCCTCCGATCTTAAGTCGGTAAGTGTCCAAAAATATAATCAAATTGAAATAACGAAATTGAAATGACGGTAATTAAATCATACTGTTTGTACGAACTTTAAAGAGCAGCTGCAACTTACATGAAATATGCTTTCAAGTTGATAGCATTCCGGCTTCTAGGTATCCTGTCGCCATCCAAGGTTGAAAGCCGGTATGCTCCTTTTCCGGCTTCCGCATCAATTAAATATGGACCTTCCCATTTAGCTCCCAACTTGCCGGCATTTAATTCCTTTGTGTTACGAAAGACTCGCCTCAACACCATGTCTCCAACTGGAATCTTCTTACACGAATATTCTTGTTGTAGGATTTAGCTATTCTTTGTTGATAGGCGGCCATTACGAATTTTAGCTAAATCTACGAGTTCATCTATAGTATCGAGTCTTACTGCAAGTACAATCTGGTTGTCTTCGGGCGTTATCAAACCGTATACGGGCGTGGGCACGAGAGAATTCTCCGGGATGACCGCTTCGGCTCCGAACACCAAGGAGAAGGGCGTGTGACACATGGCGACTTAGGGGTGGTTCTATGCGCCGCGGCACAAGTGGTAGCTCTTGAACCCATCGTCCTTTCTTTCGGTCAAGGCGTTTCTTCGGGTTGTTGATTATCAACTTGTTCTTTGGATTCGGCTTGTCCATTAGCTTGAGGATGCACGAGTGGAAGTAATCAACTTGATCCCCATCTTGCACGAAGTCTTGTGTTTTCTGCGATAAGCGAGATCCATTGTCGCAAATAATCTCTGAAGGGACTCCAATCTGGCGATGATGTTCCTCTTTAAGAAAGAAATAACTTCTTTATCTCTAACTTGAACGAATGCCTCGGCTTCAATCCATTTAGAGAAATAGTCTGTCATGGCCAACATGAATACTTTACCCTGGAGCTCTGGGTAACTTGCCAACGATATCCATGCCCCATTGGATGAAGGGCGAGGTGATAAGATGGGATGGAGTGGTTGCGAGGTTGGTGCGGGATGTTGCTATGTCTTTGGCATGCGTCACATTTACGTACATATTTAGGCTGCGTCTTGTCTCATAGTTGGCCAATAATACCCTGTCTGAGTGCCTTGGATGAAAGTGATTTGCCCCAGAATGGTTGCCGCATATACCATCATGCGGTTCTTTGACACTGTTCGGCTTCTTTGAGGTTCTAGGCACCTCATATATAATCCTGTAAAAGACTTACGAAATAATACATTATCAATTAGTATAAATCTAGATACCTTAATCTGAATGCTCTTGCATTCTTGACATCTTGAGGCACCGTTCCGTCTGCAAAAATTTCATTATTGGTGATGTCGAAGATGTCACATTGTCCATGGAATCTGTTGTTGCATCTTGTTCTTTGGTCTACTTGGGACACTTCGGGTTGATCTATCATTTGGATGTAAGATATGGATTATGGGTATGGCGTTATTCAACATGCTTTTGCAACTTGATCCCGAGGTTGGCTAATGCATCGGCTTCAACGTTGTCTTCCCTAGGAATTTCTTTGGAAAGTGAAGCCTTCAAATTTGTCTTTGCTAAGGATTTAACAAGCTGCAAATACTTCGTCATCTGTCATGCTTAGCTTCATAAGATCCATTAAAATGGTTAACTAATAATAAGGAATCGCTAAAAACATTGAGGCGTTTAACATTTAAATTTAAACGGTAGTTAAACCCAAGATGAGGGCCTCATATTCGGCCTCATTGTTTGTCGCCTTGAATTCACGGTTCGCGGCTTGAGGAATCGAGATCACCTTGAGGGGACCTTAGAACTATTCCCAAACCATTTGTCCCCCTGGAATTTGATGACCCATCGGTGTAGAGTGTCCGAGAATCTTGTGAGATCGGGTTCCTCAAGTTCTTGGACTTCAAGTTCTACTTCGGGTAAGAGGTTGGGACTAAAGTCGGCTACAAAGTCTGCTAGAGCTGCGACTTGATTGCGATCCTTGCTTCATGCTTGAATATTGTACGTGCTTAGTTGTACGGACCATTTTGCCATTCTCCCGACATTTCGGGCTTTCTCATTACACTCACGATAGGATAGTTAGTCTTCACAATAATAGGATGAACTTCAAAATAATGACGTAACTTAATAGAGGCGGAGTTATTAAAGCAAGGACAAGTTTCTCGAGGTGGGAGTACTGGTTTACGCATCTAAAAGAGATTTACTTACATAGTATCTTGGATGTTGCTCACCGGCTTGTTCTCTTACCAAGACCGCGCTCGCTTTGCATTCTTTGATGCGCAAGGTACAAGTGCAATCTGGCCTTCCCCGACTTACGGTTTGGAAAGTAGAGGTGGTGTAGACAAGTATTCCTTAAGGCTGGTTGAAAGCCGCTTCATGCTCCTCTGTCATTTGGAACAACTTGTTTTTCTTGACACATCGTAGAACAACTTGCACTGTCGGATGATTTAGAAATGAACCTTGTTAAAGTGCCACTTTGCCGGTCGGCCTCTGCACATCTTTAACGGTCTTTGGTGAGTTCAAGTTGATAATGGCCTTGATGCGCTCAGGGCTTGCTTCAATACCTCTCTTTGTGACCATATAACCAAGGAATTTCCCAGCTCTAACTCCGAAGTTGCACTTTGATGGGTTGAGCTTCATGTTAAAGCTTCCAAGATGTCAAAGGCTTCCTTGAGATCACGAACATGATCGGCCATGCATTTAGACTTGACCACCATATCATCAATATATACCTCCATTGTTTCTCCGATCTGATCTTTGAACATCAAATTTACTAATCTTTGGTAGGTTGCCCTGCATTCCTTAATCGAAGGGCATGACTATGAAGCAATAAATACCCTCGGGAGTAATAAACGCTGTATCTTCTTGATCGGAAGGCTCCATCTGAATTTGTTGAAAACACGATGAAGCGTCCATAAAAGTCAATATTTCATGCCCATTGTCGCGTCTACCAAAGAGTCAATGTGAGGCAAGGGAAATGGGTCCTTCGGGCGAGGCTTTGTTCAAGTCGGTAAAATCCACACGGACTCGCCACTTGCCATTGCGTTTCTCCACAACTACTACATTGGCTAACCACCTAGGGTAGTCAACCTCCTAATCATTTTTGACTTCAAAAGCTGTCTACTTCTTCTTTGATGATCTTGTTGCGCTCATGAGCAAACTTTCTTCGTTTACGATGGACGGGTTTGGCGTTGGGATCGACGTTCAACTTGTGGGTTATTACATCTTTACTTATCCAGTCATATCCTCATGCTTCCAAGCAAAGCGGCTTGTTCTACACTTGAGGAACTCTATGATTTCATCCTCAACTTACGGGGAATTCCTACACCAACTAGGACTTTGACATCGGGATTAGTGGGATCGATTGCACCTCTCGACGTCTAACTCTGCGGCTTCAAGAACATCGAGCCTTTATTTGTAATTGCTATGCTAGTCTAGGACAACTTGCTTTGCCTTCATGGACACCTTGTAACATTCCTTTGGCGATTCTTGATCACCGACACCTTGACAACTCCCGAGGTGTTGGCAACTTGAGACATTGGTGGTAGGTTGATGGGATAGCCTTAACGTTGTGAATCCGGGGCCTTCCCGATATGATGTTGTAGGACGGCGGCATTGAATCACGCGAGAACCTCTCCATAGAATTAATCCCTTGACATAAGCGGGAAAGTAATCTCCCCAAAGGTGTGCTTCGTCTCTCCATTGAATCCAACTAAGACGCAGAAGAACTTTTAGTTACGTTTTCAAGTGGAATCCCCATTCCCTTTAAGCCGTCGGTAGTAACGATATTGACCAGAGCTACCATTGTCAATCGGGATACGCCTAACAGCGGTTTGCCACTGAAGGCTTACAACCCGGTGCGTCGTGATGGGGATCTGGATGTTGGCCCTATCACCTTCATCAAAGGAAATCTCCAGGCCTTTATCTTTGTTGACGGACCTTGCGAGCGAATACGACCTGTCCTCCTTAGCGCTGCGGCATGGCGCTTCGCGGCCGAATAGGTTGTACCACAAATATACGAACCGCCGCGAGATCATGTTGACCACTCTGGTAGGTGGTGGATGTTGAGGAGGACTTTCGGTTTGCTTCTCCTGGTTGCTAGCACGAACTTGCTTTTCACGGTTGTCCACACTGCGTCGGTGCGTCCACGTCCTCTACCAAGTAATTCTTTGAGTAATCCTTTAGGCAACAAATGGTGATTTCTTTACGGAGTGCAATGCGGTTTTCCGTGGTGTGACCGAAATCCTCATGATAGGCGCACCACTTGGACTTGTCTTTCAGATTGAAGGTTTATCGGACCTTTTGGGCCACCTTGCCTTTTCTCCCAAGTTGTCCATAGCGTTAATCGGTCTGCAACATCAACGGAAAAACAATAGTCATCAATTCTTGGATACTGACTCATCATCCTCATCATTATCTTCTACACTAAGAACTTTAGAAGAGTCAAGTTTAGAGTAGGGTTTGCCCCTATTGGATCTAGCATGGGATGTCTCCGTCTTGCCGCCGAGAATGAGAGGGTGCGGTTTGCCATTGGGATAATCAGTCTTCTTCTTGTCTGTAGCAACTTGTCTTCTTCCGGCTGATGAACTTGGATGCTCTAGTCTGATTTCGTCCAACCTTTTGCAAGGCGTCATTACCAAGTCGTCGTAGTATGGAGAGTCTTTCTTAAGCCCCATCACTGAATGCTTCGATTCTTTGTTACGGTATCCAGGTTGGAGATGTTATTGCTTCTCTATTAAACTTCTTTGAGATAATCTTTCGGGAGCTCATCGGGTTCTTTGGACCACCCTGTAAAGATCACTAGTTAGCTTTTCAAATACCTGTTGCACGAAAACCGATTAGTGAGCAGTTAATAAGTTGTGCGTAGGATCCTATAGAACCCGATGGTGGTTGATCGGCCATCTCAAAACTGCTCCGGTAAGAGTTGATCCGAAACCCTGCAAAAACAAGCCTCTCTATATTGGGGCGGTATATGGACAACATCCATCTTCTCTTGGTATAATGCAACATGCTCTGTGGATCGGTGGTTCCGTCATATTGCTTCATGTGTGGAGGGTGAACTTCTTCGGGATGACCACATTGGCTATAGAGGGAGTGAAACGAGATTCATTGTAGCAAGTTGGTGAGGGCACGGTTGTAAGGTAGTGTCATTCCGGGGACACTCATGATCATATCCTTTAGCTCTTGAATGCACGCTTGATAGGCACTGCATCGGGGTTAGGAGCAAGCGATAATTATTATTATAATTGAAATCAAGCGGGGATTAACACTCCTGTTGTAATCGAAGTTGGAGGCTATGAAATGTTGTGGTTCTGGAGTGACGGTTCCAGGATGGACAATGGTGCTTTACGTAAACCGGTTGGTTGTCGGAGCTTGATTCCCCATATCCGAGATGATCCGTGACTTCATTCCCAGTGAGTCTCCTAGGTTGATAAGGGGTATATGAACCTGGTGGGCCGTTTGGAGCGACGGATTGGAAAATGCTTGGGATACTTGTTGATAGTGCACTCGAACCTCCACTTTGTAGAGATCATCTCTGCTGCATCCTAGCAATGCGGTTCATCGGCATAGTTGAAGTAACATCTTGGGCGGCGACTTGGTTCCTCACTTCGCGCAACATAGCGGTCGAGGTTGGAAGCGATATCAAGTGGGATTTCTGTGACGCGGCGGCGGTTGTCCGTCGTGAACTTGAATAGGACGTGATACTCCACCTACGCTTTGGGTTGATGCTTGCAAACTCGTCACAATTGGGATGGTCTCCACGGTGGATCTCAAACCAAGGGAGGACGAACCGCGAGACATTCCGGTAGACATTTTCGAGTTTCCTAAAGCAATTAAAAGACCAAAATTCCCACGAGACGGCGCCAAATTGTTTTGGTCAAATTTTAGAACTTGACAACCCGACTAAGATTGGGTTAAATGAAATATAATTGCAAATCAACTCGAAATGGAATGAACAAGATATTTAACGAGGAAAGCCCTTGAACAACATGTTCGCCGGCATAAAACCTCAAAGGTGGAATTTTATAAAAATGATGAAGTTACAATGAGAGGAAGATTGTAGAGAAAAGAACTCAGTAGCTTCGATCGTGTGTGTGTGTTACAATAAGTGTGTTCAATTTATACTAAAAGTGATTGAAGAAGATAACTTTTGCTGCTCCTACAATCTCGGATGGTTTGTTGAGCTTCAATCCCATTATCCCATGCTTTCTTGACTGAGTCATCACGTAAAATCTTTATTCACCGATCATAATCCCTGAAAAGTAGGAATTAATATACCTGCAAAGAGATAGTCAAATTAGAGTCCAGGTTGTCTCAGTGTCTGATACAAGTTGATACTGCAAGTTGAAGTCTTCTAGTTGTCAGCCGAAATTCATCCTCAAACAGTACACAAGAAATTTGGTCTTCTCTATCTTGATGTTGCATCCTAGGTTGTCCGTCCTAATGGACGATAACTTGGTGGAGTATACTTCTTAACATTAACATGTTGAGGATCTTATGCTAACATTCGTTTTTTCTCAGATAAATTATGAAGAATTTAAGGGGATGGGAGCTAGTATCTGGTTTTGGATATGAAAGAGAGGCAACGGTGGAGAGCTGAAGAGGATGCCCTATTACGTGCATATGTAAAACAGTATGGCCCACGAGAGTGGCATCTTGTTTCACAGCGCATGAACACGCCCCTTGATCGAGATGCAAAATCCTGTTTGGAAAGGTGGAAAAATTACCTCAAACCCGGAATAAAAAAAGGATCTTTAACCGAAGAGGAGCAAAACCTAGTCATACGTCTTCAAGCCAAACACGGGAATAAATGGAAAAAGATAGCAGCTGAAGTTCCAGGGAGAACCGCAAAGAGACTAGGAAAGTGGTGGGAAGTTTTTAAAGAAAAGCAACAGAGGGAACAGAAGGAGGCTAATAAAGGGATCGAGCCAATTGAGGAGAATAAATACGATCATATTTTAGAGACATTTGCAGAAAAACTAGTTAAAGAACGTCCGCCTCAAGCTATTTTCATGGCTACTTCCAACGGCCCCCAACAAACTCTTCTTCCTCCTTGGCTTTCAAATTCAAATAACATTCCCACTATGCCCCCAGCCTCCCCATCGGTGACACTTAGTCTCTCTCCTTCAACAGTGCCGCCACCACCTCCTCCGGCAATCCCTTGGCTACAGACGGAAAGGGTACCTGAAAATACCCATAATACCCATAATGTTCATAATTCCCCTATGGCATATGGAACTCAACCTCCACGTGGAGAGAATTTACTAATATCCGAACTTGTGGAATGCTGTAAAGAATTGGATGAAGGGCAAAGAGCTTGGGCGGCCCACAAGAAAGAAGCGGCATGGAGGTTGAGAAGGGTGGAGCTGCAGTTGGAATCAGAGAAGGCGTGTCGGAAGAGAGAGAAGATGGAAGAAATTGATGCAAAAGTGAAAGCCCTTAAAGAAGAAGAGAAGGCAGCATTGGATAGGATTGAAGCGGAATATAAAGAGCAGTTGGCTGGGTTAAGGAGAGATGCTGAAGCTAAAGAGCAGAAGTTAGCAGATCAGTGGTCTTCAAAACACTTGCGTCTTACCAAGTTTCTTGATCAGATGGGACGGTAATTAAGATCTTTTTAGGCTTTTTTTAGCTTATATTTTTGTTGGATTTTACGTGTTTATTCTGTATCAAGATGTTGCATGTGTTTCTGAGGTCGCTAATAGCTATAGTGAGATCATCTATCAGCTATATAAAAAATCAGTGTGATATCTAGGAAATTACGTATATTTTTGGTTCTTGAATTTGTTTTATGATAATAATTTGGATGTTCTACTGGACTTAAGGAACCACTTCTAGTTGGTTGCTATCGTTTTGCATTTGCTGTTATGTACTGCCTATTTAAAGGCTGTTGCTTAGTGAAAATTTCAAGTCAGTAAATAGTCACTTTGTGCTCCTTTGTACTGTCCATGTTAATTGTCTTTGATTTAAGTTTTTAGCAGAGATATATTCAAGCAGATTTGAGACTCGATGAAGAAGAAGTATCGAGGCAACACGAGGGCAAAACTGGTGCAACTCCAAGGATTAAGGACTGAATTTGAGACTCTATGTACGAAAATGGGCGAGGCGAACGATGACATATGAAAACGGGTAAGTCAGTTAAAGATTTCTTTCGAAGAATGATGACGATTGCCAATAAAAGGAGGCTCAATGGAGAATGAATGGAGGCCATGAGCTATTACCCCAAAAAAAAAAAAAAAAAAAAAACTTTGATCAATGACATCAAATTAAGTTTAATTTTGTTGTATGTTGGATCAAAGAATCAAAAGATATTGATGTTCTTAAACTTGATGAACTGGAGAGGTCTTTTGCTGGTTCATGAGCAGGAACTCAATAAACACTTACAGAGGGAGTAGTATATCGTAGTTTATTCCGATAGCACTAACTCCCTCCGTAGCTCGCAAAAACTACCCCATATGTATCTCATCTAATATAAAATATAGAGCGAAAATAACTGTCTATTGACTAGGATAAAGAGTGGCCAGGATTTGTACTTAATTACCTGATCCAACGGTCTTCATTGAATAATTTATTCTTCTCTTTATTTTTAATCATTAGATTCGTTTTCACTGTTAGGATCCTACGGCTAATATTAGGCGGTTTCTAAAATTCTATTAACAAGAGACAAAAAGAGACCAGGATTAATTCAATCCAACAGTCAGAAACTGTCATAAAATAAATATACAATTAATTAATTTTTTTAAAATAAAAGTGTGTAGAAAAATAAATATAAAATTAACTGACATGGATTTTGGTTACTTTTGTAATATACTTTTGACATATTTTTATAAATATAAAATTAATTAATTAAAAAAAAATAAAAGTGTGTAGAAAAATAAATATAAAATTAACTAACATGGATTTTGGTTAGTTTTGTAATATACTTTTGACATATTTGAGATACACCGGTTATAGTCTAGGATTTGATCTTCATAGAATAGATTTTTAGATCTGAGTATTGTACTTTGTACTTTATAATCTCTCATACTAAATATAAAATCATACTCTTAGAAAATTCAAGACTAACCATCTTGATAGTGGATGTAGACCATTTATGATTGAACAACTCAAAATATTGTGTTCATCATTTCTGCATGTTTACTTACTGTTCATTGCTAATTATTTTGTCTTATCTGTTTGATCTTATTTTCAGTTATCCATTATTGTGAATTGTGTTTGAAGTTAACTTTGTCAAAACCTCACTTTTCAGTTTTGTAAACCGCACCTCAAAACCGCTTTATAAATTCAGAATATTTCGTTGTGCATTTTGCAACTCTACTTGCAGTTTCTTATATACTGCAAGAGGTTAAGTTTTCAAAAGAGGACGAAAATTTTGTAACAGCTATTCACCCCCCTCCCCCTCTAGCTGTTTTTCACCCTTGTTGCCACCTTTGGGACCAACAATATCAATCCATTCATATATGGCATTAAGTGCCTTTTCATTGAAACTAATTAGGTTATTCTCTTCATTTGTCCATTCGGATTCAGGTTTGACATGAACGTCACCATCCTCGTTAGGAGGTAGGAATGAAACAGAATAACCATTAGTAACAGATCGTCAAGCCCGAATATCAATTGATTTGATATGCGAACGAAGACGAATTTTTCAATATGCATAATTTGACCCATCAACAACATGAAGTCTTTTTTATTAGGATTAGCAGGATCATAAGCCATGACGAATGGATCTAACACTTAGTGTATCAAATGCTTGGCTCTGATACTAATTGAAATTGTCAATAAGTTAAATAAGAAGAAAAATAGTACGGGTGTTGTCACTAGTATTGGTAACACTAAGGACAACATTGTTCACATCAATCCAATAAATGGAACAAACTTGAAATAACTATAGCAGCGAAATTTAAACACACATAAGAGAGTAGATTTTCTCAAACTACCAGCATGGTGGCATCACATAAGGCAATACAAGTGCCAACACAAGTGTTAAACACTAACATGCTCGATCAGCATTTTGATTTCAGTCCCCTCCGTGACACTATTGATGCAAACTTGAATGTCCTCATCACAGGTAATAAGAATATAATCATCATCAACATCCTTATATTTGATCTTAAACATCCCTTCACTTAATTTCAACCTGCTCGTCACTTTCTCCACCAAGTCTATCATTCTTGATGAAAAAGAAAGTTGAAACTTTATAAAATCATTCTTGTATTTTGCCTTTACCGTTATTGTACTCGTGGCTGGCATTGGTGCTAAAACGATAGGCGCATCAGAAGATGAAGGACCTTCCCTTGTAAAATCTGAAATTCGGCCAATGTTACTTTGAATAGATTCATTGATTGGCTTTGGGATGGGTGGCAAAGAAGTAACTTTCCTTCTCTTTGGAAATGGCCATCTCTTGATATTATGCTCCCTACACCAGCGCTTAACTGTAGATCGACTAACTGCAAAAAGGAAAATCAAAAATCAAAACCTCTATCCCACCTATCATTTTTCCTTTCTCAGTTTAATGGCTACAGGAAAAGGGTAGGGAATTCCATGCGAGAATAGGAATATTCAGAAAGTAGGGATAAGTTTGATCACAATATGAGAAAAATATATCAAGTTGGCAGAAAAAAAAAATAAGGAAAGGAAATGGTTCGTTTGCTTAACTTACCGCCAAGGCTCTCTGCTGCATCCTCAAGCTTCCTTCCAAAATGTTGTTCGAGAGTTGCGTAAGAACATGAGACTTCCTTTTGATTCTGTGCCTTTGATTTCTTCTCTAAACGTTTTTCCTCCAAAACACTTTCTGATTTCTTCTCTTGACAGTTGTTCTCAAGAACAAAAGCTTTTCCCCTCTGTTGAAGATCTTTACTAGAATCATCTACGCTATTGGCAAACTCATCCATGTCGAAATTAGCCTGTAGAACCTCTCCTTTATTTTGGAAGGCTCCTGCCTCATTTTCGGTGATAATAGTAGGGGGTGTGAATTCCAACAACTCAAAGTCACTATTAATAGAGTATATTTCAACTTCAAATAATTTATCTCTTGGATTAACTACAACTGGCTCAAAATGTTTTAACTGATGCTTCAATGTGGTTACCATTGATGAGAAAAAACGATGGAAATTTATACCATATGTCTTGTGCCTGGGAAGATAGAACTCGAGTACATAATCACGATTATGAGTGGCAGTACTCTGTAAGCAAATTGTTATACACCCAGTGAGTGATAATTTTCTTGCAAAGAGTGGCATAGGGTGATCATTCATGCCGAGTTCGATCAGATCAGTGCATAAGTAAGGTTTATCAGATAGAAATGCCTTACCCACAAGGCCTTGGCCCACTCTTATGATTGAAAACTGTAGAGATACATGGGCCTCGACGTGAGAAGGAGAAGCAAAAGTGAGGTAATGAGGAAGTGAAATAACAAAATCATCCCTGCCGTGTCCGGTGCAGTTATTACTTGAATTGGCATCATGGTTCGAAGAAGTGCTATCTTTACATCTAACCCAAACACATCCAAGAGATAAACAGTGTTCTTTACAAACTTTATACAGAGCGTCCTCGATTTCTTTTGTTTCAGCTACATGGTCCTCCTGGATCTAAAATCCAAGCATCGTTGAGCAAATACATATATGATGGAAATAATAATGTCTAAAAGTTATTGTTCATGATAAACAGATGAAACTAATAAATTGGACTCACTTTATTCCGTATCATTTGTGGATCTATAGTTACCAAACCTGCCAGCTGCAAATAATAATGTCTAAATTAAAACTAAGCTGACACCCAAACAAACATAGAAAGATCCCAAAATGAATGTCCAAATTTACACTTGTTCAAGAACAAATTTGGACATTCATTTTTATTACCGAGGTAGCATAGTCTCAAGGCAAAAAGGCTACAAACCTTAAGGGCACCAAAGATTCCAGCGTAAGAGTGATATTCAGTGCAAAGGAATTCAAGTACTCCAACGCAGTGCTGAGACGGTTCGAATATTGGGAAAGCAAAAATTGAAGTAATTCCGCAGCTGACTGCAAGGTCTCGCAGCGGATAATCTTTGAGAGAGTAATCAGTTACTGTTGGACTGTATTCGGGCAATTGTGTTCGGAAAACACGGCCAATTATACCATCTCCATCTCCAAATGTATAGTCAACACATTTCTTCCAATAACGAATAATGTTTTCCGTTATAAATCTAAAAGCGAATGGTTGTTGTGAAGTTGTAAGGAGAAGTCTGTCTCCCACCCTTGTTGTTGTGGGTGCCCAAAACTGAAACAATACATTACCCATTGGTTCCAAGCATAATTGTATTTGGAAGAAACATCTAAGTGAAAGGAGCAAAGTGCAGTTTTGATATGATTTTGAATTGCCGAAACCGAATCGGTTGCTTCTTCTTTTCTCCAGAAAACCCATAAATCATATAATCTTCTTCTTGGCGACTGAGAGAACAGTTCAATTGGCATGAATTTGGATGCAATTGCTTCTTCTTCTTCTTCTTCTTCTTCATAAAATGGAAGATACTTCTCCATCTCGCCCTCTCCCTCCACACAAACAATTGGAACACGCAATTGAGAGTAAGTGCAAAATTTAAAACTACTTATAATCCAATTGCTGCCTTACCTTTTTCCTAGAAAGTGCAGATTCCAACTTTTTCCCCAGAAGGACCAAGTCTAAATGGTTCAAATGGGATCATCTAAAGAGGCAAAAGGACTAAATGGTTCACACACACAAAAAAGCAAACTTTAATTCCCATCAAACTCAACCACCATTGTCCACACCTATGGTCAAACCATTTACTCCCTCCGTCCCAAAATGTTTGTTCTATTTGACTTTTTTGTTGAATTTTGACCACAAATTTATGAGAGATTAATCATGTTCATGAAATTCTAAAAGTTGTTGTTGATAATATTATTAATGGTGAATCAATAAAAATTTTTAGAATTTTATGAACATAATTAAATAATTAAATTGAAGATGATTCTCCATCTCCCCCTCTCCCTCCACACAAACAATTGGAACACGCAATTGAGAGCAAGTGCAAAATTTAAAACTACTTATAATCAAATTGCTGCCTTACCTTTTTCCTAGAAAGTGCAAAAAGTCAAATGATTCCAACTTTTTCCCCAGAAGGACTAAATGGTTCAAATGGATCATCTAAAGAGGCAAAAGGACTAAATGGTTCACGCGCACAAAAAAGCAAACTTTAATTCCCATCAAAGTCGACCACCTTTGTCCACACCTATGGTTAAACGAATTAATTACCTATTTAGTTCATGACGTTTAGCATTTTTTACGATTTCGTCTTTAACTAATTTTTGTGAGCGTTTCCGTTTTTGACTTGCCTATATAATTTTCCAGTAAATCCTTCCGTCCACTTTTCGTCAATTTTTTCGTTAACTTTGCTGAGGTGGAAGTAATGGGGGTTAAAACCGTAAAAAATCAAACTTTGATATTTTATTTTTTTTGTCTTTGACAAAAAAGGGCTAATAATAATAATAATAAAATAATAATAATAATAATGATAATAATAATAATAAAATAAAATAAAATAATAATAATAAAAAGATAGTAATAATAATAATAATAATACTAAATAATAATAATAATAATAATAATAATAATAAAATAATAATAAAAAACATTGTTTTTTTAACAACCCCATCATTACCATTCCATTACCACCATTGAACCACCCATCACCACCATTCAACAACCCCATCATCACAATTCCACACCCCCATCTCTACCATCCAAACACAACTCAACTCCATACAATACCCAATAGTTCCATGAAATCCATAAAATTGAAAACCAAAATTGGCACAGGCGCACACAACACACACGGACGCACACATCACACACACGGCTTGAAGAATTTCGGCATGAAATCCATAAAATTGAAAACCAAAATTGGCACAGGCGCACACAACTCCACTCCATACAATACCCCCTACAATGGCTAAATTAAATTAAATTTCAACTCCCTCCAACTCATCATTCTATACCACACCACTTTTATTTAGACCTGGCAATCGGGTCGGGTCGGATTGAGTCGGGTAACGGGTTGAAGCGGGTAATGGGTTGGGACGAGTAATACCCGTTACAACTCATTTAACATACGGGTCAAATGAGGCGGGTAGACTCGAATAACCTGATAAGCTCAACTCTTTTTTTTTACCCGTCGCGGGGGGGGGGGGATAGGGTGGGGTGGGTGGGTGCAGGGGCGGAGCCAGGAATTGAAAAAAAAAATTCAGGTCGAACAAGTAAAAAATGGGTCAGATTCATGAAATACAATGTATTTTAATTAAAAATGTAAAGAATTAAGAAACGGGAAAAGCCTAACTAATTAATTAAGATTGAAAAAATGTGAGGAAATTAGGAGAAAGAGAAAAACAAAACTGTTAAGAAAAAGAAATGGATGGAGAGAAAAAGAGAATAGCAAAGATGGAGGACAAATAAAATTAATTGAAAATGTAGGTAGCAGGGCTCGAACATGGATTTAAAAGGAAACATCAAATGCTTTAACTTCACCCCTTCTACCGCTGAACCGCACCACTCACTGGTGTTAATCTTGAAGTTAATTATATATATACATATATAAAAAAAATATGGGGGGGGGCAAAAAAATTTCCAACCGCATTTCCATGCCCCCGCTAAAATGATTAAATTTTTTTTTGATCTAACTAGGGGGTAGGGTGGTTGTTAAAAATAAATCTACCGTCGCGGGGGACCACCCATAGGTTCGCAATCTTGTCCAGATCCTGAAATTGTTTATAAAGAAGTGATAAAGGTATTTCCCGATGTAATCTTCATTGTATATGGTTGTCAACAATGACGTACGGTCCAAGGGTAGGGGGCTTAGAGGGTGTGGGTGGGGTGTTGTTAAAAAATTTAAAATGATTAAATTTTTTTATCCTGGGGGGGATGGGGGGGGGGTGGGGATGTTTGATTAGCAAGGCTCTCCACTATGACGTAAATAAATGTTGCAAATGTTTCAATCGTTATAAGCGGGTCGAGACGGGTTGACGAGTTGACCCGCTTTAACCCACGCTAAATTTAACTAGTTAAAGCGGGTAACTCGCTTCAACCCAGAAATTGTTAATGAGTTGGGTTGGCCCAGTAATTAGCAAGTTGGGTTGAGCGGGTTATTGGGTAATGGGTAAAAATTGACAGTGGCTACTTTTATTTTATTTATATTCTATTTTTATGATTAGTAAAATAATAATTATTATTATTAATTATAATTAAAAAAATATTTCACACTTAATTAAAAAAATATTGCATCAATTTATATGAAAAAAAATAATGATTTTTTTTTTTAACTAAAGGCTAAAATGAAGAAGGATAATTGAGAAATAAATATTTCTTTTTTGTCCAAATCAAATGAAACTTGTATAAATTTATAGGGGGAAAAATGATGAATTTTGGTGAAAAAAAAAATTTAATTTACTAGGTGATAATTCAGCTCAAAGATGTGGGATAAAAAAAATTCGAAAATCCAACGGACCTATAAGAACGTGACAATTGGCCCAACCAGAAAATAACAAAAAAAAAAAAAAAGGAAAACCCGAGCGCCTTACGCGCCTCGCCTGGGCGTGAGGCGCACGCGCCTTGCCTGATCCAATTAAAAGCTGACATGTGTACTCAATTTTTTTTTTCAGCTGGTTGAAAGATTTCATTTAACCATTTCATTCCACCCCATTTCAATCCCCCATTGTATCATTTCAACTAGATGAAATGGGTTTCATCTCCCGTTTCATCTACCCATCTATAATTATATAAAGAGGGAAGTGCATAAGAGCACTCATTTTCCCTCCAAAACAAAGATGATTCTAGAATTTAGCTATTTCAAGTGCACCAATTTCAAAGTAATGTAGAAGATCTTTAATTGCTTTCTTCAAGTAGCCAATAATTTAATTAATGATTAATGCTTCCTCAAATTTTCTTAATTACTCATTTCTCTCTTTTTAAAGATCACCTTCACCCAATTCCACACTCTTGCACCTTTTTTATCCTCCTCCCCAATATTACATTCATAAAACTGTTTTCACCTACAAACAATCAATTTTGAATATTTCTTCATGATAAATTCTTAATTTCTAAGATGGGCAGAAGTCTAAAATGACAGTTAATTTGCTAAGCATATTCTAAGGAGAAATAACAATAGCTATTGATTTATCGAATTATTTAGACCAACTTTTTTATATTTTCTTTATTTAAAAAAAAAAAAGAGACACTACTTATACTACAATAATGCTACTAATTACCCCTCTGAATCACATAAAATGATATTTTTTCTTTAATTTTATTCAGCCACTTCAATTTAAGTAATTGTTTTTTGGAAAAAAATTATATTCATTGTAAAAAAAAAAATATTATATTTTGCACTTTCCTTATTTGTATAAATTTGTTGTCACAACTTTTTATTCGTGCGTTTAACGCATGGGTGTTACACTAGTTGTACATAGTCTAAGATAACGGAATAAAGGTATAAAGGTACAGGGGCGGATCCAGGGGGGGCAGGTGGGTCAATTGCCCCCACCGGCGGCGAAAAGCACCGAATTTTTTATTTTTTTTTTGTTTTGCCCCCACCGGAGTTAGGGATTTGGCCGGAATTTACGATTTTGCCGGAGAAGACGAGTAAGAAACGTTTTTTTTTTTTTTTAAGTAATCAAAACGACATAGTTTTGATAAGTTTCTCACTTATTAAAACTACGTCGTTTTAGTTTTGATTAATTATAAAAAAAAACGTTATTCCAGTAATTTAAAAAAAAAAGAAACAGAGGTTAATACCTCTCTCTCTCGACAGCATCGCTCCCTCCCAAAACCCTAGCCAACGTTTGACGCCCCTGGCCGCGCCGCTCCCTCTCCGCCCCTGTCCGCCGCTCCTCCTCCTCGACGCCGCCGCTGCCGCTCCTTCTCCTCCTTGCTGCTGCCGTCTCTCTCTCGGTAATTTCCTCTCTCTCTCTACAAATTTGAATGGAGTTTACAAATTTAAATGTGTTTTGATTAATTTTAATTTCTTCACAAATTGATAAGTTTTCAATAGTATTTTTTGTTCGTTTAGGTTATTTCCCGTTCTGTTGAACTAATTTGAACATGATTTTGTGTATGAAATATTATGACATTTTTCCTTATTTATTTGTTTTTCATGGATCCGACCCATTTTTTACTTGTCCGACCCGAATTTTTTTTTCGGGGGCACTGCTCCCGAACCCCTGTGTAATCTTGCCCCCTCCTCCGGGAATTCCTGGATCCGCCCCTGTAAAGGTACAAAAAACAAATTCAAACAGGTTCCATCAATCGTAAAAGGCTAATTAAAGATCACTGAATACATTTATAACTAATATACATAGTTGTTAGAGCAAATTAACAGGTGCTGATACATTTACCTTTAGGAATGTTTTCGTGTCACGAAGTTCTTCACATGTGAAAACCTTCCGGATTTCTGCTCTCTTGTCTTAATTTATATACACGCTTTCAATTGCCGACATTTGATATCATGCAGATGTTACAACCTGCAAAAGAAAATTCAATATCGGTGAAACATTTTTTTTTTTTTGAAGTTCAACATAATAACTGTATTCCCTTAAACAGTACTCCCTCCGTCCCACTTCAATTGGTCCTGGGGTGAATTTCACGGTTTTTAAGAAAAATGAATAAAGTGGGTAGAAATTAGAGGAGAGAGAATGTAAAAGTTAAATGTGTGGTAGGGAATAGGAGAGAGAATGTAAAAGTTAAAAATATTTAATAGGAGAGAGAATGAGGGGGAGGAATAGTAAGTTAATGATTGGTTTTTTTGTAAATATGTGAAAATGATAAGGGTATAAATATATGAAAAACTTTTCATTTATGAAATGGATCAATTGAAGTGGGACGTCCCAAAAGGAAAGTGAACCAATTGAAGTGGGACGGAGGGAGTACAATGTGAGAAAAACTAGCAAAATTTGTTTCATGTAATAAACTCACCTCTTCTATTTTTCTTTTTAATTTCCTTCTTTGAGGTTGGGGTGGATAGGCCTCGTACAATATGAAGTTTTCTACCTCAACCATAGTACAATATGAAGTTTTCTACCTCAACCATAGACCGAAACACCCATTTAGAGTTCATATGATGATAGAACTGCAACAGATAATTATATTAAAAGAACACTCATGTAAGAAATATATTCAAATTTTTTTTACGGAAAATCTAATAATTACCTTTTCAAATGTTCCGGCAGCCCTCTTTCTGACCTCTATTGTCCATCCTTCTAGTCGCTCAGTCAAGGATAGTGGACTTCTTTTGATCATGTGTTCTTCGACGTTAAGTCCATCCTTTCGATGCTGCAGTTTAATACTATAAGATCATTTTCGTCATATCTTATATATAAGTCTCATTTGACATAAAACGTAAACTGATTTATTCGAAAAGAAAATTTTATCATTTTCTTCAAAAGACTAAATGACATTACCTTATCCATCATTTGTACCGAATTGGCAAGAATTTCCGAAATTTCAAATTTTGCATCGAAATTCTGGACTGTTCTGGATCCTCTCAACTTTCGGCTTCCAAAGGGTCTTTTCTCTTGTAGAGGAACCAAAAGAAGACCCTTCTACATGAAATAAAAATAAATTTAATTGTTAAGTACTCCATGCTTATAAACAAAAGAATTTTCCTTTAAGATTGATGGATATAATAAACATGGACATTAGGAGTCAGACCTTGCCGAATGCGCTGGCAATGCTATTTGAAATTTCTGTTATATTCTCTGAGACTGGCAAGGGCGTAGGCATACCACTGCTCGTTGATTCCAAAATTTTCCTTTCCTAAGATAATAAATTCAAAATTGTTATAAAATTAGAATTAAAGTTGGCACATAATCATTACAGCACCAAAAATGAACCAAGACCAAAAAATCTTAAGTTTCAACCAAAAATAAAAATATATACCATGCTTAGTGGTATAACTTCTTCCCAGTTGTTTTTGCAATCCTCATCCAACTGCGCTTCCCATGCCAACCACTGAGACTGATCCAAGATACTATATATATATGAGATGATTTCAACATAAAGTGCAAACAGTTCTCTATTTATATCGGAGTTCAAACTAAATAAAAAAAGATAAATGAATAATTGTGATTCAGAGAAAGAATGGAAATTAAGTAGTACCTCGGTTATACCCCCTAGGTAATCTGCAGTGATATCGTCCGTAAAATCCACTCTATCACTTGTGGATGGCATTTCATTAGAGAAGGGCAACAGACCATTGTCGCTCTGGTAGTTACGGAGATGAACAGGGGCGGATCCAGGGGGGGGCAGGTGGGGGCACTCGCCCCCCCCCTGCGGCGGAAATGCAGTGGAAAATTTTTTTTTTTTGCCCCCACCAAATTTTTGTTATATATGTATATATATAATTAACTTCAAGATTAACACTAGTGAGTGGTTTGGTTCAGCGGTAGAAGGGGTGAAGTTAAAGCCTTATGTGTTTTCTTTTAAATCCATGTTCGAACCCTGCTACCTACATTTTCAATTAATTTTGTCTTCCATCTTTGCTATTCTTTCTCTTAACAGTTTTGTTTTTCTCTTTCTCCTAATTTCCTCACATTTTTTCAATCTTAATTAATTCGTTAGGCTTTTCCCATTTTTTTTGTTTTTGGTCTTTCTTCCTATTATCCCAATTTTAATTAGCAAATTTGAATTTCTTTTTTGTACGAGTAATATATTTTAATAAATTATTTGCGTTAAATACTTCAACATTATTTCAATCGTTCTTTGAATTATTTACTTTTATCATTTTTGTTAACTAAAATACATTGTATTTCATGGATCCGACCCATTTTTTACTTGTCCGACCCGAAAAAATTTTTTCGGGGACGCTGCCCCCGAACCCCCGTATAATCTTGCCCCCCCCCTCAGCCAATTCCTGGCTCCGCCCCTGGAGATGAATATATTATATATATGATGTTATGAAATGTAATGGTTCCCAATTCAACATAAGATGAAAAAGAAAAGAAAGTCTATCTAAATGAATTTATTTGCAGAAAGTATATGTTTCTGTTCATGTGGCTGCAGATAGTATTCATATATACTCCCTCCGTCCCACAATAATATGTAAACTTTCTATTTTGGGCGTCCCACAATAATATCTAACTTTCCCAAAATAGAAAGGAATCTTTACTATTCCCTCCACTCATTCTCTCTCCTACATTATTTTAATACTCACATCACCATTATAATTTACTATTCTCTCCACTCATTCTCTCTCCTATTTTATTTTCACACTCACAACACTTTCAATATAATATTTCCTCCTTAATCCCCGTGCAAAACCCAAAAGTCCATAAATCTATGGGACGGAGGGAGTATATATATATATATATCTATAGTATAAATGAGGACGGCTTTGGCACTGTTCCATGAACAGTTCCAAGTGTCCATTTGACCATTTTGCCCCCACTTTTTTGTCACTTTCCCATTTTGCCCTCCTTTAAAAAATTTTTTTTTTTTATTTTTTAAAACACACATAACCACGCTCTCTCTCTCTCTCTCTCTCTCTCTCTCTCTTCATTCAGTTTGAATTTCAAAACGGAGGAAATTGACAACAATGGCGTCCTTCTCCTCCGTTCCATGCCCTCCCTTTCTCCTCCCCCTTCCCAGCGCACACAGAAATAACTTCGAATCGCCCTCCCTTTCTCCTCCCCCTTCCCATCGCACACAGAAATTTCTCTGATTCGAATCGATTCCGGAAATTGACAACAATGGCGTCCTTCTCCTCCGTTCCATGCCCCAAGACACTCGCCGTTTCACAGTCCACCTCCAAGCAGAATCCCAAGCACCGCAACGCTTCCGTCCTCTTTCGATCCGATTTCAAATCCAACAGCGCTTTGATCGCCGGATCTTCCTTTATTCAGGTTCGATTTTTGAATTTCCGCCTCAGCATTGCCTTTACATTCTCTGAAGTTTGTGATTTTTGGGGGTTTAGCTGTTAGCCTGCACTGTTTGTAGCGGCATGTCTTCTGTTGCTAATTGTTGCCTGGAAATTTGGTATTTTTTGAATTGTTTGGATTTGAATATCTAATATTCATTTTAGAAGATCAAAAGTGGAAAATGTATGTCTGAGTAGAAGTTGTACCGAATCAGCTAATTTTATTTGTTTGTTTTGAAGTCACAAAGAAGAAATTTTGAATCCGAACAAGAAAGATTTGACTAAAGAGAAGCTACCGAGAAACGTGTAAGGTTCTTGAATTGAGTTTCTGATTTTGGGGATTTTTTTAAAATTTATTTTTGAATCTATAGTATAAATGAGGACGGCTTTGGCACTGTTCCATGAACAGTTCCAAGTGTCCATTTGACCATTTTGCCCCCACTTTTTTGTCACTTTCCCATTTTGCCCTCCTTTAAAATTTTTTTTTTTTTTATTTATTAAAACACACATAACCACGCTTTCTCTCTCTCTCTCTCTCTCTCTTCATTCAGTTTGAATTTCAAAACGGAGGAAATTGACAACAATGGCGTCCTTCTCCTCCGTTCCATGCCCTCCCTTTCTCCTCCCCCTTCCCAGCGCACACAGAAATAACTTCGAATCGCCCTCCCTTTCTCCTCCCCCTTCCCATCGCACACAGAAATTTCTCTGATTCGAATCGATTCCGGAAATTGACAACAATGGCGTCCTTCTCCTCCGTTCCATGCCCCAAGACACTCGCCGTTTCACAGTCCACCTCCAAGCAGAATCCCAAGCACCGCAACGCTTCCGTCCTCTTTCGATCCGATTTCAAATCCAACAGCGCTTTGATCGCGGATCTTCCTTTATTCAGTTCGATTTTTGAATTTCCGCCTCGCATTGCCTTTACATTCTCACGAAGTTTGTGATTTTTGGGGTTTAGCTGTTAGCCTGCACTGTTTGTAGCGGCGTGTCTTCTGTTGCTAATTGTTGCCTGGAAATTTGGTATTTTTTGAATTGTTTGGATTTGAATATCTAACATTCATTTTAGAAGATCAAAAGTGGAAAATGTATGTCTGAGTAGAAGTTGTACCGAATCAGCTAATTTTATTTGTTTGTTTTGAAGTCACAAAGAAGAAATTTTGAATCCGAACAAGAAAAATTTGACTAAAGAGAAGCTACCGAGAAACGTGTAAGGTTCTTGAATTGAGTTTTGAATTGAGTTTCTGATTTTGGGGATTTTTTTAAAATTTATTTTTGAATGATTTGATGAATTAGAGTTGGTGTGTTTTTATGTTAATTTTGCAGACCATATACTCCTTCTGCATTGTTCTTCACTCACAATATTGCACTCGGTCCGCCGTATCGAGTTTTGGTTGATACCAATTTCATTAATTTCTCAATTCAGAATAAGTTGTGTTTTTGACGTACATAAATATATTTAATTGGTGATTTTTTTCTTTAAAATCATGAAGGATATGTTGTTTGGTTTCTGTAGTCAATTTGTCATACTGTTTAAGATGGTAGTTTTCTGTATTTTGTAACCGAGTTCATCTGGGTTATGATTTGTTTTGCTGCTAATAACTGTTTTATGGTTTTGCGATTGAATCAAAATTCTGAACCCTTTCCGATACCATACCCAAGAAAGAATTACATAGCAAAACATTCTTCAATTACAAATTTACAAATAAATAGAGAAATAAATTGAAATAGGAGTTGGATAGTTAGAGGCTCAACCTGAGATTAATAGAGAGCGGAGGAGAACTGTAAAATTAGTTGTGTTGATTTGCCCAATGCATTTTTAAGTGTCATGTGTTAAGTTCACACAATTATCTTCTTATTTGTAATTATCTATGACATGGAAGATAATAATTGGTCTTGAGTCAGTTCACTGAATCGGAGTAAATGATGATTGAGGGCTTAAGTTTAATTAGTTCGATGATTGGAGTTCACTTCTCTGTTGTGGCAGTATGAGATTTAGTAGAAGGCTGCCAAGACAGGTTTCTCTTTCTCTCACTCTCCCGTTTCTCTATAATGGCGCCTGCCCCCTTCCCCCTCCCCGTTCCCGCTCCCCATCCCAAACAGGCTGCCCCCTTCCCCTTTCAAACAGGCTATAAGCCTGCAATTGTGTCCCCTCCCCCTCCCCCAGTTTTAGCCTGCCTGCCCCCTTCCCCACTCCCTGTCCCAAACGGGCTGCCCCCTTCCCCTTTCAATTTGAAGTTTTTGCTTATTTCTGGATAGTGTCAATTGCAATTCGGTTATATTATTTTGATGGAAAACTTGGCCCGTTTGGCCCGCTTGGCCCACCAACCCAAGGTGGGTTGGGTTGGGATAGCATATTTCCAGCCCGCCAAGAATTTAGCCGCTCAGAAGCTCTTTGAGCTTGAACCTAAAAGCACTTCTAACTATGTGCTTTTGTCAAACATGCATGCCGATGCTGGAAGACGGGATGAGGTGGAAAAAGTTAGGGCTTCCATGAGAGATAACAATGAAGAAAAGCAACCAGGATGCAGCTGGATTGAGTACAAAAACCAGGTACATGTCTTTACGTGCGAGGATGATTTGGCAAAGATCGAATAGTAGAGATCTATAATGTCTTAAAAAGCTTGATTGCAAATATGATTAACAATGGTGATGTGCATGATGTCAAATCCACTTCATTAACCTTTCTAAAATTTAATAAATTCATAATCTATAGTATAAATAAATGGGTTTATCTATATCTATAGTATAAAACGTGGTCCTTGCTACAGTAGTAGTGTGAATAGTTTCAAGCGGCGAATTTCCTATTTTGCCCTCATACATTTGTCCCTTTCCCATTTTGTCTTTAAAATTTTTTATTTTTTTTAATTTAAAAAAAAAAAAAAAAAAAAAAAAAACACCCGTGTCCTTGGACACGGGCATATGTACTAGTATATATATATATATATATATATATAAAGAGAGAGAGAGAGAGAGAAGACATTAACCATTGGAGAGATGCATAGATGTAACAGACATCTGGAAGTTTATAAAAGGAAGAGATGAATAAGTGAAAAAAAAGGGAGAAAAAAACAAGAAAAAAAGAGGTAAAAAGAAATTCCATGATGCAGTCTAAAAACACAATTTAACTAAGCCCTCTTGTTGTATGAGGAAAAGCCATGTCATTTGAAGTTGTCATCAAATTATAGTCGTTATTTGGGCAACTCGTAATGAAAGATGATGAAGATAAAAATGATGATCCCATGTTCATAGCAGAAGAATGTTGCTCCGCTCCCATTTTAAATGGTTTCATATCAATTGGGGAGCGCATCAACTCTTTGAAGTAAGGAGATATGTAAATGTCCAAAGAAGAAGGATTGCACTGTTGATCCACTCTTCCGCTTCTGGATTCAGTATTTGGAATCGAGGACTCTAATCTCATAAAATTCTTATTTAGGAATCCCTCGTCGAAGATGGATGAATAATTTGATGCCATTTAGCATGTCTATGTGTGTGTGTGAGAGAGAGGGATTGATGAGTGCACAATGGGGATGAATTCTGAGTAGGCTAAATTTATAATGGTGGAAGAGGATTGAGGAGATTATGGCATGGGAGGGAGAATGTGAAATTCAAATTTTAGCTGTTATAACTGTTTGGGAAGGAAACTAAATTAGTGTATTACTAGTTTAATTTTTCTGCTCAAGTTTGTTTCAAAGCTGTTGAATGCATTAATTAGCAATGGTTTTTAAGAGAGACTGACAAAATCTTCTATACCACTTTTGTTCTGTGTATCACACTGCGTAACACTCGTGATTTAATGACTGCATACATGATATTATGATGATATCAACCCTAATAACTTATAATCATATGATCACTTTAGCAATTAATTTCTCTAAATCCTCTTACTTAAATTTCAATGGATTCCAATATGGTTAGATATATTTCTTCATACCTTTTACAGTCTGGCATATGGATTAGAGACAATATTAATATTATTCAAAAAATTACCCAAAATGTATTAATATTAATATAAGTAAAATTAGGAATGTTTTTTAAAAGTTGCATAAGAAATAAAGGGTTTTCCTAAATTATTTTAAACAAAATAAGATATAAGCAAAATTTAGATAAATTGTTAGCCTGAGTACCTTGCCATACTTTCCAATTTTGATTATTCTTCTTGTCTCAATTTCCCATCCTCCTAAAAATTTGTCAAACATTTGTTGGTGTGCAGATGCTAAAACCTGAACAAGAAGTTGTTTTTATTAGAATAACAGTGGTAAAATTACTAAAAATCATATTTATTGAGACGGGAAAGGGTCTCATTAAGTTGCCTAAAATAGGATCTAGTACCGTCCCTGTTTGAATTAGGATAAAACAGGGACAAATAGGGGTCTCAATAAGTGGGTGTCACAAATGTTTTAGAGACGGCAATTACCGTCCCTGACATAAATATTACATGTTAAAACAGGGACCATTAGAAAATGCTGTCCCAAATTAGGGACTATTAGAGAATTGCTGTCTCAAAAGAGAGAGCATTATAGAATTGCCGTCTCAAATTTGTATAAACAGAGACTATTGTTAATTTCTGTCCCAAGCAAAGTGTCTCTAAAAGACATATTTCTTGTAGTGTTATATCGAGATTATATAGACCCCGGATCTTAGCACATTTAGGGGAGGAATAGTAAAGAGCGATTGATGTTAACGTTTGATCAAGACTCATGAGTTTCAGTAGTGGCGAATTAGGATTTGCGATGAGGGGTTTCAAATTCACGATAACGAGAAAAAATAAATTCATATCAAAAAATAAAAATAAAATATAGTGTGCTTGACATATACTCCATCAGTATAAATAAATGTTTGTTTTCTAAAAAAATTGTCCCAAAATTAATTTTTATCTTTAACAATATCATATATAGACCAATGTGCAATGCATAACAAAAAATTTACAATATGTATGGCATATGTATTTATACATTTTTGTTATTAATATTTTTATAATTTTACTTACATATACATATCACAAAATCCTTTGAAAATCCAAAAAGAAAATAGAAAAAATGGTTTTATGGACTTGAAACTGCAAGATTTTCACTTGGAACTGTCAATTTCAATATCTCATTGTATTAAATATATTGATTAAGCCAAAAAATTGAGATACAAGTTAAAAGTGTCAAATTTACGGTAACAGACTAACAGCGTAAGTTCTTACATTAAAACCATCAGATTTGGAAATAGTAATATTGACAAATATGATAGTTTTGATTGTGAAACAGACACTTTTAAGCCCAAAATGACCTCCTATTTTTCACCTATTTATAGTGAAAATTTGTAAGGAATTATGTTAAAAATGATGTAATGACATAGTTATAAGTATACCGCAGTTGGGATGATCACGGTGATGTAGCGCGAATGCGAATCCAAGCCTAAAAGCACCATAAGAAAAAATTAAGCATTAAAATTTGTTTTCCGTCTCTTAGGGTTAGAGCGAGAGCAAACTACAATAAAAAATAAATCAAAATATTAAAAAAAAAGTATGTGGTAATTCCAAAATGTATATAAATGAGCAAATAAAAAAGGTACATAAAACCAATTGGATAACAAAAAAGTCATAAAATTCTTACGATGATATATTGATCAACAAAAGGCTTTTTCTCTAATTTCATGACGCCAAGTGAATTGCATAGAAAGATGGTGTCGAAACATATAACACGTAAACGAGTGCGCATATAGGGATAGAACGTAGCTATATATATACACACATAAACATCACATATAAAGAAATAATATCATAAGTTTCAGAAATATTTATACTTCTATTATTTTGCAAATCTCATGCCCAAAACACTCGTAAAATTTTGACGCGTAGGAGATTTGATGCCTACTGAAAGGTCCTGTTTGCTTTAGATCAAATTAAAGGTTAGGCAGTTAAGGTTTGACAGCTGAGGTGAAATCTTAGCTGTCAGAGGTTAACTGGTTTTAAAGATTGAAGTTAAATGTGCAGCGGAATAAAAGTGTTTGAAATAATGTAAAGACAAGTGAATAGTGTATGTGTGTGTATATGTGTGTGTGTGTAGTGTGATAATACCAATTGAACACAAGGAATTTTAAGGTGGTTCAGAGTTCACTCCTCCTACGTCCACCCTCACTGTCAACCTTGACAAGTGAGATCAATCCACTTAAATCTAGTTCCCGTTAAGATTTACAAAGAATTGGATAGGCAAGTTCCTTGAACTTCCTCTTCCTAATAAGTACGATCTATTAGGGATTAAGCTCTACACCGAGCAATTCACACTACCCACTTAAAGTCGGTCTTAAGGGGTTCTTACAAATCGGTTTATACACCCGAGATCGATTACAAGTGTCTTAATGTTGTTTTGATTGTTGGTTGCGGAGTTGAGAAGGTTTGGATGCAAGGTTTGTAGAAGTTGTCTGTGAAAAGGGGTGAGGTCTTCAGTCTTGGAGAGTTCCTTTTATAGGCTTGGAAATAGCCGTTGGAGGAGACAAGGAGACAAGGGAGTAAATGCATGTTGGAGTTGCATTTAGAGCCTTTGTTGACTGGAGAATAAACTAGCTGGAGTCTGCAACTGTGCATGTGATCTTCATGGAGATGAGCCGGCAACATCTCGTATGGAGAGATTTGGACAAGGCACATCTTGGTCATCACGGGATTTCTTCATAGCCGTTGATGTTGAAGACCATAGCCGTTGAGGAGTGAAACCTTTCTTGTGAGAGAACCTTAGCCGTCGAGCTAAGTTACGATCTAGAAGGTTTAGACATTATGTAATACATCATACTACACATGTAATTTAGATACATTAATGTACTGAGAGGTTTTGAATGATATCTTTGTAGGTTGAATGAATCATAGTCTGTCCAGTTGATATAAATAGAGATGCGGTTTGATTTTGAGGTCTTAGTCCAAGGTCATATGTTATCTTGTCAGTCGATAACATATGATATATTTCTTTGTCAAAACCTTTTATAACTATGTGGCTTACATAGTTAGGTCCTAACAATTTCCCCCTTTTTGGCAAAGTAATATATCTAATAAAGATATAACCTGCAAGATACTCAAGAATGAATATACCAATGAAGATGAGAACAATCTTCTTGATTCAATCAACTGAGTCTTAAAACAAAACATATTATCCAAAATAAACAATGTTTTTAAAAGCAGGAAATAAAAGTAGGGATTAAAAAGGACTTATCCAAAAAGACATAAAATTTTCCTAAGAAAATTCATCTCTTTCTCTTCTTGCTGCAAGGAGCTCCTCTCTTTCTGCAAGTAGCACTCTCTTCATCTTGTCCTCAACACCTCTGTAGTACATCTCATTGTTCCATTCCCAGCTCATCTCATCATCATAGGTGAAGGTTTGGTTTTGCCTTTCCTTGAGAACAGCTTTGGACAGAGGCTCTTCATCATTTCTCAATCTCATAGTACCCCATAAGGGAGCCTTCTTTGGTTTTGAGCTCTGACCCCTTGTTCCTGCAAATAGGTTAGAAAAGAAGGGGTTTGATTGAAGAGAGATGGGTTGTTGAGTTTGATGTAGAGGTGGATCAGTTGAGACAGTGAGAACAGTAGAGGTTGAGAGTTGATGTTGTTTCATCACAGGAGCACTATCTTCATCATCACTTGACACAATCACATTTGGAGCAAAGACACAGAGGCTCTTTTTCCCAGGTTCACAGCCTTCTTCATCGATTCAATGGCCTTTCCTTTGGAGGCCTTCCTTTCGCATTTTGACACAGGTTGAGACTTCCAAAATGTGTCTCATCTTGGTTATCATTGACCTTGTAAATCTTTGCATGTGTAATGGTCACATGATATGGGGGTACAAAAGTTGAAGGATTGAAGTTTGGAGGAAGGTTGGTTTGGAGAGATCTTGTGTTTAGGGGGATGAATGAAGAGGGTACCGAAGATGAAGGGGGAAACATAGGCATCAGGCTTGGTCTTGCAATGACGGCCATGATAATGGATTTATTGAGGCAAATCCTCCAATACATTTCTTTGGCAAGCTCAATGCATAGGGCATACACCAGGGATGAAGGCATATAAATGCATTCATTGATATTTGAAGAGAGAAGTTTGGGAGAACAGAATTTCCCAATCTATTATGGTAGAGATATCCATGAAGTTTGGTAGCAAGGGGGCTTTGTGAAAGAAGGAGTTGGGGGAGCTATTCTCAGTACTTTTTCCATTCCTCATGGGCAAACACTATGAGGCCACATCTATTCCTTGCATGAATCATAATGGAATTTTTGCTTAATGTACCAAGGATTGGAGACTAGGTGAGGATTGGCAATTTCAGGGAAATGAGAAATATCCTTCAATCTTTGGTGGGCAGCCATGATAGAGGGGAAGGAAAAGTCAATTTCACAATCCAAAATCCAAGGTTCACAAGTAGGAAGGATTTCAGATTCAAGAGAGGGATCAACAGTTTCTTGGTTTTGATCGTGCTCACTAGGTTTAAATTGAGATTCTTGATCGTGTTGAGGTTCTCGGTTCAAGATCGGGTTGAGGTTCGGTTTCAAGATCGGGTTGAGGTTCGGTTTCAAGATCGGGTTGGGGCTCGGTATCTTGGGTAACAACATGAGGTTCTTGAATTTGAACAGATTCAACAAACTTGGATTGAGGTTCAGTTCAAGAATGGGTTCAAAGTGTGGAGTGGGTTCAAAGTGTGAATGCTTACTTTCTTGGCCAAATCTCTGTGTTTGATAAGTTTCAAGGCTTTTTGGGTTTCTTCCTCTCGTTAGCACTTGTCTTAAGTAATAGGTAACGCAGGGGACATGCTTGGGATCCTCTAAGGAAAGTCCTTCAGATGCTTTGAAGATGTTTTCGGGGATGGGGGAAGGATCCGAGGGACTATCGAGGGTGATTCTTGACCGGAGAGAGGGATAGCCTGTCGAATGGGAGACATAGGACTTTTATTCCCCCTTAACAGAGGCTCATCCTTTTCAGGGCTAGAGCTATTCCCCCTATTTCAACACTTGGCTCATTTGGACTGATGTTAGAGGGATTAAGATTTAGGATGCCTTGAGCCACAAAGTCATGAGGTGAACTAGATTGGTCTTTGGATGAGGAGGTTTGAGGAGTGGTTGGTTTCAACTTTTTGGAAGGGGGAGCATCTTTATCTGATTTTCTCTCCCTAGAGAAAGTACTGAGAGTAAAAGAGGGCTTAGAGGTTACCTTGGATGGGGTTTCAAAGAATTGAGACAACCTTAGCCGTCAGAGATGAAGCTTCCATGGTCAGTCCCATGACTGTCCAACCTTAGCTGTCCTCACTTCCATTAGTGACTCAGCAACAGCTCTTCTCATATCTTCATCAAACTCATCACCTTGAGCTTCACCAGCATACACAACATCAGGGATTTCTTCTTCTTCACCATCATACTCATCAATGTCCTTGAAGATAGGATCTGACTGAGTATCTTCACTGTCATCTTGCTCCTCAGCTACCATCTTTCCTTTGTCAGTTTCTTGAGCACTTTCTTGCTCAACAGCTATCTCTTCTTGAATCTGCTTTCCTTTACTAAGCTTCTTTCCCTTTCCAGTTCTCTTCATCTTGGCTAGGCTTTTTCTTCTTTTGATTTTGGTTGGAGAAGTCTCTTGAGCTCTTTCTTTTATGACAACACCTTTATCATGCTTTCTCTTGGATCTTTTGTCATTCACCATGTTTACCAATCCCTGCCATATCTTCATGTCCTTCTCAGTTTTCTCTTTTAATCTTTGAGAGGCTTCATCAAAATTCTCAGAGCTGTCCCCAAGCTCTAATTTCTTCTTACCCTTTAGTTTGAAGGTGCTCAAGTTGAAGCTTCTGATTGATACTAGAGATGCAGACTCAAGCCACTCATCCTTTAGGGGAGGATTCAACCTTGGAATAAGGTGATGGAGAATTCCACTCATGAATCTGAAATTGTTCATCCTTGGATTTTGTTTCTTGTATTTCCAAGGAGAGGGAGATATGGCTAATTGAAAGTTGTGAAGTAAAGCAACACTCCAGTTTACTTCTTTGGTTATCAAACTTAGGGCTTGCTTCCATTCATTAGGACTTATTTGATCAAATGATGATTGCTTTCCATCAAACCCTTTGATGACAACATCCATTAGGGTTGATTTGAACAGATCAAGTTCCTTCTTTTTGATTGGTTTGTCCTGAACCAATAGATAATTACAACTTGGTTTGTCAAAGAACCTTTTGTAGAATGGTTCCAGGTTGTTGTCTTTCCTATTCCAGAGATTTGAAACACCATTGCTTTTGATAGGGATGTTGTAAACCTTGGACACAATCTTAGGGGTCACATTGATTTCGCACCTTCAATGGTGGTTTTGATTGCTGATTGTCTTTCTCCTTTCATAAAAATCTCTCTGCACAGCTTCTCATAAATGGGAGGTTGAGCTTCCATCATATTGCAGAGATGATTGGATTCCAAGAGTTCTTTGATGAGAGCTCCAACATTGTGCTCATAGAACTCAGGTTTGATGAAGTATCCATGGGCTTCTGGGTAAGACATGTTTGAACTTAGAACAGAGAGTTTTTAGGGTTTATGAGACAAAAACAGAGGGAATCAAAGAATGAATTTGGAAGAGAGAATGGTGATTGTTAACTGAGGGATTAGTTCGCAAGGTTAAATGATAGTTAAAGGAGGGAATTTGAGGTTGTTTCAACGGCTAATACGTGGGTTAGTGTAACGGTTAAAAGATAGCATTTAAGATAGTGACTGTTCATGAATAGTGTTTTTTGTCCCACTACTCATTACATGTACAATAACTCCCCACAAAACAAGGGAGTTATTTCCGTACACAAAGACGAAATTTCAGAGGGAATAAACAGAGAAATTAATGAATATTTGTTAGTGGCAAGTTCCAAACACTTCCTCGATTTGGCAAGAGCTAAATTCATAGCTGTCAGACTTAATTACCAGCCAAGTCTATTTTGAATGATCATTGCCACTAATTTGACTGATACTGAATTTGCCTATAAAAGACAATGGTTCAGATGAAGAAATTTACCAAATCCATTTCATTCATAGCAAATGGGAAGACTTGTTTCAAAGTTCAGTCCTAGCAAAATGGCTAAGACTGCAAAGAGACTTGTTTTCCAAAGTCCAAGAGTAGATGAAACAAGAGAGGAGAGATTTGAGAGAGAGTTTCTGTCATATAGACTCCAAACTGATATAGGTTTGGAGCAGGAGGTGGATCAAATACTAAAAGATGATCCCAATAAGGAAGAGGAGTTGAAGGAGAGAGAGATAAGAAAGAAGTTTTGGGAGGAGGAGAGACTGGCACTTTTGGAAGGTGAGGAAAATAGGTTGAGAGAGAGAGAAAAGAGTAAGGGTAAGGCTAAGATGGTTGAGGGGGGAACCAGTGATCTGACAGCTAAGGTTAAGCTGTCAAAGAAGGAGAGAGAAGGAGAATCAAGTAGGCCAGTTAAGGAAAAAGTGGAAAGGGTTTATACCTTGGGAGAGCTAGTGAAGCTTGATAGTGATGAAAGGATTAAGGTTGACACACAAATTGGTCAACCTGATTTCATAGCTGTCAAGGAATTCACAGCTGTCACCAGGGATTCTCTAACTCTTAGCCAAACAGTTCTTGAGGGAACTGGAGATAACTTTGCAGGAGTGCAAAGTTCTCCTTCCAAAGTCTATATGAAGTTGTTTTCTCAATTTCTCAAGTGTTTGAGTCCAGCTGCTCTAAATGGTGAGGAGGATGAAGGTCCTCGGTCGATCAAGCTATCATTGTACGAGCAAGTGCAAATTCTTCAGGTACCTTCGGCTTTATCTCACCACTCGGTGAGTATCCTCCCTATAATGCGGTTGAAGAGTGGTGGCGAAGGAGGGTCTGTCCTTCTTTGCGGTTTTCAACCTCTGCTATTGATCCTTTTATGGAAAGGCACCCTGTTTGGTTGGAGAGATATGGAGATATCGGAGAGAGTGCATATCAAGCTCCAGAGACATTATTTATAGTGACCGAGAGGATATGGGGATGATTGCTTCCAAGATCGGCTATGGGATAAACGGGATTGACGGTCCTTAGGCTGTCAAGGCTTTTCAGAGGTGCTTCTTTGTGATGAGAAGGAGGGTTGGTGAAGCTTTTGGTAATATAGATTTAGGCTTGTTTTTTATGGTGTTTGAATTTCTGTAAGGTAGGAATGAAGTTTGGTTTTGATGTGTAAGAAGCTTTTGTATTGAGAAAAAGGTTAGCTGTCAGACAATGTTGTTGACAGCAGCCATAGGAAATGGTTTGTTCTAATGAATAAGAGTTTTTTATTTTGGTAGATTAATCATGCCTAGCATTGCTCTTAACATCTCAAATCTTTTCTCATCCATAGCCTTTGTTAGGATGTCAGAGACATTATTCTCAGTACACACTTTAGCAAGACTAATGTTTCCTTTTTCAACATGGTCTCTGATGAAGTGATGTCTGACCTCAATATGCTTTGTCTTTGAGTGTTGGACAGGGTTTTCTGTCATGGCAATGGTACTTGAGTTGTCACAAAAGATTGGAATGTTGGACAGTTCAATTCCAAAATCTTGTAATTGACTTTTGAGGTAAAGTATTTGTGAACAACACAAACCAGCAGCAATATATTCAGCCTCAGCTGTTGAGGTGGCTACTGAGGTTTGCTTTTTACTTGACCATGAAATGATTCTAGATCCAATAAATTGGCATCCACCACTTGTGGACTTTCTATCTAGGTTACACCCTGCATAATCAGAGTCAGTGAATCCAATTAAAGAAAATGGGGATTCAGTAGGATACCACAATCCATAATCAGGGGTTCCTTTGAGATATCTCAAAATTCTCTTGACAGCAGAGAGATGAGACTCCTTGGGATTTGCCTGAAATCTAGCACAAAGACAGACACTAAACATAATGTCAGGTCTTGAAGGCATTAGCATAGAGAAGGGATCCAATGTAACTACGTAAAGTGTTGGATTTACACTTTGGCCATCGGGATCGGCATGAAGTTTGGTTGTGGTTGACAATGGAGTCTTAGCAGTGAAGCGGTGCATGTCAAACTTTTTGATCATGTCCCTTGTGTATTTAGCTTGGTTGATGAATATTCCTTCCTCCATTTGCTTGACTTGAAGGCCCAAAAAGAAGGTAAGCTCACCAATCATGCTCATTTCAAACTGGTCCTTCATAATGTTCCCAAATTCAGTGCACAAGTCCTCATTTGATGATCCAAAAATGATGTCATCAACATAGACTTGGATGAGCAACTGATCATCTCCATATTTTTTGATAAACAAAGTGTTATCAATATGGCCCTTGGTAAATCCTTTACCAAGGAGATATCTAGATAGGGTGTCATACCAAGCTCTTGGTGCTTGTTTAATCCCATATAGAGCTTTGTCCAATTTATATACATGATCAGGAAACTTGGGATGCTCAAATCCAGGAGGTTGAGATACAAACACCTTTTCATTTAGGACTCCATTAAGAAATGCACTCTTAACATCCATTTGAAACACTTTCATCTTCTTAAATGAAGCATATGCAAGAAATAGCCTTATAGCTTCAAGTCTTGCAACTGGTGCAAAAGTCTCATCATAGTCAATACCTTCTTCTTGTCTGTATCCTTGAGCAACCAGTCTAGATTTGTTTCTTACTACAACACCCTCTTCATTCATTTTATTCCTAAACACCCATCTTGTTCCAATGACAGTTTGGTTCTTTGGCTTAGGAACAAGCTTCCAAACTTTGTTTCTTTCAAATTGCTCTAATTCTTCCTCCATTGCTTCTATCCAGTCTGGGTCTTGAAGAGCTTCATTTATCTTTTTGGGTTCAATTTGGGAGATGAAGGCACTCATTAGAGAGTCAAGAACAGGCATGTTAGGTGGTATGTCCATTTTGTGTATAGGAAGGTCTATATAGATGTTTCTGTTTGGAGGGATAATGTGGGTAATGATTTCAGGTTGAGGAATTGATTGAGAGGAGTTGTTATCAGGTTGGATAGGGTCTTCTTCAAGGGGATTTTGATGATTGGATGAAGGAGGGTTAGTTGATGCATCATGGCTGTCAGATGCACCTTTGCTGTTGAGAGAGGATTCATGGCTGTCAGGCAAAGTTGATTGTTTATTTGTGTCTTTGGGCACTATATAAGGAAGGGAAGGTGAATCTTCTTCAGGAATAAGACATGAGGGGTCATGAACAGGAGAAACCTCAGGTAGGTTATCTGAGTTGCCCACAACTTCATCAAAATCACATAGCTCAGTGTGACTTTGGTCATTATTTTCATCAAAGTCTACATGAATTGATTCCTCTACAACAAGTCTTCTTTTGTTGTAAGCCCTATAGGCTTTGCTAGTGTTGGAGTATCCAAGGAAAATTCCTTCATCACTCTTTGAATCAAATTTGTCAAGATTATTTTTCCCATTGTTGTGTATGAAGCATCTACTTCCAAAGCCATGGAAGTATGAAATGGTTGGTGTTCTTCCATTCCAAAGTTCATAGGGAGTCTTGGAGTGAAACTTGTTGATGAGGGTCTTGTTCTGAACATAGACAGCAGTGGTTACTGCTTCACCCCAAAAATATTTAGGAAGGTTGTGCTCTGACAGCATAGACCTTGCTGCCTCACAAATTGTTCTATTCTTTCTTTCTGCAACTCCATTTTGCTGAGGAGTTCTAGGAGCAGAAAAGTTGTGCTCAATCCCTTTTTGATCACAGTATTCTTCAACACCAGTGTTCTCAAATTCCTTACCATGATCTGATCTAATTTTGATGATGGATAAACCCTTTTGGTTTTGAATTTTATTGAACAATTTGACAAGTTGTTCCAAAGTATCTCTTTTGGATTCAAGAAGGATGATCCAAGTAAATCTAGTGTAGTCATCAACTACAACAAGAGAGTATCTCTTTCCACCAAGAGATCTAGTTCTGATAGGTCCAAAAAGGTCCATGTGAAGAAGTTGAAGAGGTTTAGAGGTATCTAGTCTGGTTTTGGCAGTGAAGGAGGTTTTCTTTTGTTTTCCACATTGACAAGCTTTGCATAGCTTGTCCTTTTTGAAGGGTATTTTGGGTAGGCCTTTTACTAGGTTGGAGTTGGCTAGTTTTGAGATGCTTTTCAGGTTTAGGTGAGCTAATCTTTTGTGCCATAACCAAGACATGTCAGATTGACTGAAGGAGAGTAGGCAATGGGCATCTGAGGAATCCACAATTTCTAGGTTTAGACAGTAGAGATTGCCTTTTCTTATTCCAGTGAGGATTGATTTGTTGTTGACATCCTTGACAGTGCAGTGGTTCTTGGAACATACAACATGATATCTGTGAGGACCCCGACCCGGAACCTACACGTGTCCCAGGCTGGAGCGTCCTCAAACTAACCCAAATTTCAATAACTTTTAAAACCTTTATTTAACTTTCAAAAATAATTACAATTGTTATAACCATTTCAAAATAAATCTACACCTTTTCACCATGGAGAAATAGTTGACTAACTTAGAAAGTAAGAAACTATTTTAGTTACAAAAAGGCATCGATTATAACATAAAATGAAGATTTAATAATACAATTCCGTAAATGACTTATACCAAAGTACACTTTCTATACCAACCTAATCATACCCCGACAATTCTCAAAATATAACTTCCAAACTCCTCACCGCCCTTACTTGGCCGGTCCATCTGTCTCGGAATCTAAAAACAGTAAAGGGAGAGGGGTGAGAATAAATCTCGGCTAGCTATTATGAATGCAAAAGCAATATGCCATATAAGATGCAACACATAACAAATTGCATACACACATTGGAAAAGCTGTAAACACCTTCCATTACCTTGGTTTACCTTTTCCCGTCTGAATCATGAGTCGTACCATCGTGGAAGTAAATGCTCCACTTATTCTGTGAATGCATATCCACCAAATCAATATCATAAAATCGAGATAGTTATGATTATAACTCATCTCCCCGTGAACCGCTTAGGCATTATTCACAAACAAATCATACAAGCGAGATAGTTATCGTCATAACTCATCTCTTATGAACCGCTTAGGCAATATTCATAAACAACCCCGAACAACCGAGATAGTTATTGTCATAACTCATCTCCTCGTGAACCGCTAGGCAATATTCACGAAACAACCCCTAACAACCGAGATAGTTATTGTCATAACTCATCTCCCGTGAACCGCTTAAAGCAATATTCACTGTAACTAACCCTCCAACAACCGGTATACCAAAGTCCAGCACATATCATAAACTTGCAATATAAATCCACACTTGGGATAACAATATAACCATAAGATAAATAAATCCACACTTGGGATAATATAATAACATGCTAAATAATCCACAAAAGGGGATAAGCAATATAACAACATATCATAAACAATTCCTACGTAGTCATTACACAACTTCGGATAACCTCAATAAGAGTTCATAATCTATCTCCCAAGTTCGAACTACATTGGTGAAGTACAAATCAAGCTTAATAACCAATTTCCGAACCATATTCTGTATTACAAGGTCTCTATAGGGATTCACGCTAAATTTATCAAGTTGTGGTCACAATGCTTAAGTGTCCCAAGTTCTACTTTAATCTAAGTTGAAAGGGATTGATTCATATCCAAATTGGATTAGGTTCTATTAATTTATAATGGTTAGAGATCATTCCACGAGGTTATTAGTAAAATTCAGCAAAAGAGAAAACTGGGGAAAGTCTGGTGACATGGGCGACCGCCCATGCCACTTGGGCGACCGCCCAAGATGGGTTTCAAGACACTCCAAGATTCTGCCTACATGGGCGGCCGCTCAGCCCCCATGGGCGACCGCCCATGGCCCTTTTCAGCACATTCGAATTTCCCAACTTTTTACATAGTATATTTCCTCTTTAATCTTTCTTAATCTCATGAACACTAAAAGGGATTGTTTAACCTTACATACTTCAACTTAAATCATCTAAATCCAAGATCATATAGGCCTAGATTATTTACCAATTAACTTCCCACCCATTTCATGTTTTCATTTTCTAAATCTAACTCCACCCATTTCTTCCATTCTTCACACTTCCAAGAACAACAACAATTTCTATAACACTAACCAAATTCTCAAATCCAAGAAGGTTTCCCCAAAGTATCAAATAACCATTTTAACAACAATCACAATATTTCATAGCTCATGAACATTTAAAGAAGAGAAGGGTCTGTGATGATGTTGCCATTTCGCGGGAAAATTCGATTTTTGCGTTTCTTTGAAAAACCAAATAAAACCGGAAAAAACGGAGTCGCCACGCCATTTTAATTTTGAGGGCCAAAACTTTGAAAAAAGCCCGAGATCAGAAATTTAGGTTCGGAGGTCATGTTACGCGTCGGGAAGGACGTTAGTGTGCACCCGACGCGCCTCGTAAAACGAGTCTTCCAAGCTGAAAATCATTTGTGTGTGTGTGTGTGTGTTTTGGCCAAAATAAGTTGAAACTCAGAAAAGTAAAAATTGGGATATCTTTTTAAGACTTTAAACTGATACCATGATTTTTTGGAAGATTTTTGGATTGAGATTTGGTACTCAAAAGACCTTTTGAAGTTGAGAGCCATTTCTGCCAGAATGAAAAAGGCAGTGGATCTTTGATTTTAAAAGGGATTCAAGGGTCTTAAAACTTCATAATATGGATAAACTCAGAGAATGAAAGTTGTTCTAGGCACCTTAAATAAAGTTTGTGCGAAGGAATTTTCCATTTTGGAGAAGATTTGAGGGGTCAAAACCTTCTGGAAACCTCAGATATGAGATCTGGATTCCCAGAAGCTGATGAACTAGCCTCTGAAAGAAAATTTGAAAAGAGGAGTTTTACTCACCCAAAAAATAAGGTAAAAATATGTCTGGAAATCTATGGATGTTGGCTACAAAAATTATTTTGTAGTCAACACCAAATTCCAAGTTCATCTGTGTCCAAAAATTAAGACCATGGACTGAGGTCTGAGAAAATTGCTACTGGACAGCAACTTCTCAAGAAAGAAAATATGATTTTAAGGGGGGTTTTGCATCCATGCTTGTCCCCATTTCCCTAGGTTTTGGTTAGTGATCACTAGACATTTTAGTGGTGAATCAACTATACCAAACCATCCTTGGGGTACATTAGGACTAAGCATTTCATTTGCTTGGGAAGGGGAATTTTATCGTTTGAAATCAAGATTTTGTGCTTGAAAATGGTTTTTTAGGATTTTGAAAGTGCATTTTTGCAAGTAAGCAAGAAAAGCTTTGAAAATAATGTTGATCTTTGTAGAAGATCATCCATGGAGATGGTCTTCCATGGTGATCTTCTTAGATCTAGAGCAAGAAGATGAAAGAACTACATTTTGTAGTTTGAAGATGCATGCATGGATGAGATTTAGGGTTAGGAAGAGGAGAGTTTACCAATCTTCCTTGTGTTCTTGAGTGTTTGGCTTGAGTGTATGAGTGTTTAGGGCTTTAATATGAGAGTGAGTGGATGAGTATGAGTTGGGAAAGATTGGAGAGAAAATGGTGACAATTCAAGTGAATTCTCACTGTTTTCTCTCTATATTTCGCCAGAGGTTCGGTGCAAAATGTGTTCTTCCTCCTTATTTTTGTAACTGGAGGGCTCAATTTATAGCCCTCTGAAAATGACAAAGATGTCCGCGCGGATGGGACTGCTTGGCGTGCACTGTTCATTAAATGCAGCTCCAGCTTTGGACACAAGGAATAAAATTCAAAAATCTCAGCAGAAAATGTTTTTCAACTTGCTGTTTCGGGATTTTCTTAATTCTTTTGCTTTTTGAGATTCCTTGGAAGGTTTAACTCTAAATAGCAATGCCCATTTTACCCTTACTTTGTTAGAAAAGTTAGGATTGTTAGGAATGTTAGTAATTGTTATGACTTTCGTTAATTTTCTAACGAAAATTCTAACAAGCTCAAATTGGAGCACTTACAGTAGCCCTTCGGCGGACGGGCGCTTTCTCGAAGGAAGCGGGGTCGTCGATAAGAGTAAGGCTCCATATTTGGCGGGATGATCGAGCGATCGGGTGGCTGAACCTAGCGATAGGCTACCTACGTATCCCGAATGGGAATCAAGCCAGTCGTAGTTCGGGTCTTTGACCCTGGAGATGATGGCGTTTTAGGTGCCTCGAACCTGATGAGCGAGTTCTACAGTCGGCTGCTGGAGGGAAACTCCGCTGGGGATGACCATTTTCGGTCTGATGGGTGTCCGCTCTGCTGGGGATAGGGATGACCATTTTCGGTCTCTACTGGGGATGATTGCGATTTATCGCTTTCCTAGTGATAGCGTCTTAGGTGCCTCAAACCTTGAAGATGGCGTTTTAGGTGCCTCGAACCTTGGAGATGGCTTTTTAGGTGCCTCGGATCTTGATGATGGCGTTTTAGGTGCCTCGAACCTTGGAGATGGCTTTTTAGGTGCCTCGAACCTTGATGATGATGGCTTTTTAGGCGCCTCGGACCTTGATGATGATGGCTTTTTAGGTGCCTCGGACCTTAATTTGAAATGGCCTTTCGGTGGACTTTGTCTGCTGCCGAAGGATAGGGTGACCGTTTTGGTCGGGGGGCTGGACCTAATGATAGGCTACCTACGTATCCCTAGTGGGAATCAAGCCCTTTCGTAGTTCGAGTACTACTTGAGATCTCGCTGGCTTTTGGGATTCCGTTAACTTTGCTGGGGATTTCGTTAGCACTTTTGATGGGAAAATCGACGTACCGTCTGGGAAATCGGTCTTACGTTTGACTGTCGGGGATGATTTTGATGAAAGATACGGGATCCGTTATCTTTCTCGGGGCACTCGGTCTTACGTTTGACCGGCGGGATGATTTTGATGAAAGATACGGGATCCGTTATCTTTCTCAGGCACTTTGGCCTTACGTTTGACTAGCAGGGAAGATTTTGATGAAAGATACGGATCTCGTTATCTTTCTCGGGCACTCGGTCTTACGTTTGACTGCCGGGGTAATTTTGATGAAAGATACGGGATCTCGTTATCTTTCTCGGGGCACCTCGGTCTTACGTTTGATCACGGGGATAATTTTGATGAAAGATACGGGATCTCGTTATCTTTCTCGGGGGCACGGTCTTACGTTTTGCCGGGATAATTTTGATGAAAGATACGGGATCTCGTTATCTTTCTCGGATCGGACTTACGTTTGATCAGCCGGTAAGATTTTGATGAAAGATACTGGGATCTCGTTATCTTTCTCGAGAGATCGTACTTACGTTTCGACCGCGGAAGGATTTTGATGAAAGATACGAGATCTCGTTATCTTTCTCGGGTCACTCGGTCTTACGTTTGATCGGGGGAAGATTTTGATGAAAGATACGGAATCTCGTTATCTTTCTCGGGCACTCGGCCTTACGCTTGACTCGCCGGGGGAAGATTTTTGATGAAAGATACGGGATCTCGTTATCTTTCTCGTGGCACTCGGTCTTACGTTTGACCGCCGGAAGATTTTGATGAAAGATACGAGATTTCGTTATCTTTCTCGGGTGGCACCTCGGTCTTACGTTTGATGCGGGGATGATTTTGATGAAAGATACGGGATCCGTTATCTTTCTCGGGCACTCGGTCTTACGTTTGACTCGCCGGGGAAGATTTTCTTGACAAGGGGCCGACTTTGGTTAACTTTGGTTAACTCGTCAAGTCGGGACCGAATTGCGAGTCCCGGAATTTTAAGGGGCAAAAGGGTCATTTTGACCCTTGCAATCCTATCCGCGCGGATAGGGTTTGAAAATCAGGGGTATTAATTAGGGCCAACGCCCTTTTCTTCTTCTCCATTCTCGTTTGAAAATTACGAGAGAGAGAGAGAGAAACCGGGAGAAGGGAGCCATTTGTTGCTCAAAAAGCTTGAAAAATTCCTCCGATTTCTTCGATTTTTTTAGCAATGGAACACGGGGAAGGCGCTTTTCAAGGTCAAGGACGTGGCCCGGTAGCGGAGAGGCGATTGGAGCTCGTCCGGATGAGGAGGCATTACAATCTTTCGCAATCGGTTGCGGAGGAGCATTACCCCGATGCTTGGCAACATTGGGCTTCGGATCCGAGTCTCCGAACGGTATACTTCGAATCTTTTCGTTCTCTTTGTTGATTTCTTGTTTGAAAATTTTGGGTGATTTTTGAAATTTTTTTTTTTGAAAATTCGAACGATTGATGTTCTTGGCTTTGAATCTTGATTTTGATGCTTTGCATGTTGTAATGAGTATATGAGTAACCCAAAATGTGCATTTTGCTTGGGAAAAAGAATTGGCATTTTTGCCACATTTTTTTTTTCAATTCGAAAATTACATGTGAAAATTCGAAGAATTGTGATTTTTTTTTTTTTGAAATTGAATATTGCATGTTCTTGATGATGATTTTTTTTTGAAATTGAATTTTGATATTGATGAATGATGATGCAATGCATGCATTTTGTTTGGAAAGAATGGGCATTTTGCCAATATGGGATGTATGTATGTTTAGGATATGTATTTTTTGAAAAGTGGAACGGATTTTTCCTCCCGTTGCATGTAAGATGGATGATATGCATGTATGCATTTTTTTTTTTTGTTGAAAATGGGACGGAGTTTTTACTTCCGTAGGAATGCATCTCGTTTTGGTTTTTTTTTTGATGAATGCATTGGGATTTGCTGAAAACTGTCTTCTTGTGCGAGAAAAATGGGGCTATGTCTATTGTATGCTGTTATGCTGTCGAAATTTCTTTTCTTTTTTTTTTTTGTGCAAATGCAAATGCAATCTTTTTGACATTTTCTCTTTTTTTTTTTTTACAGGGCGGAAACCGTTTTGTGACGGAGCAGCTGAACAAAATGAAGACTCGAGGATCAGTGGAGTCCGTGATTGACTTGTGGGACCGGCTTCCGAATGCGGGCCGAGGAGCTTTGCCGAGTCCGAGACAGATTGTTGTCGAGACGGGGCTCGGGAGTTCGTCGAGTGCTTCGAGGGGACCGGTCAAGTTCCCTAAGAGCAAGGGCTTGATGTTTGCCTGGCGCGGCAAAGACGGTGGGACGCGACCCACACCTTTCCACTTCTTCTCGGGGCGAGGCTACGGTTACGCCCTCCGACTACGCCTGCGATCACGGGCTGTCCCTTTAATGGACGCAAAGCATTGAGTGGCGGGATGGCTACAGCGATGCCGATCCGCGAGCTCTTCTCGGGATTTTCCCTATTCCCAAAAAGGGGATGGGGATGGAGTATGCCGTGATCTACGGCAAGATTGGGGAGACCATAGCGAGCTATGAGGCCGGGGAGGAGAGGATAGGCGCCGATCGATTGCCGTGGCCTTCTTGTGGTTTGCCTTTTCGAGCACCCTCTTTGGGCATGCCGAGGGACGGCAGCCTTTGCCTTGTTGAGGTCCTTGGAGGACATGGAGACGGCCGGAGATGTCTCGTGGGGAGAGGCCGGGCCGGGCGAGCTTTACTTTTGCTCTTGATAGGTACAGCCTGGAAGGCCGTGAGCTCTTTGTACCGCTTTGAGTTTGCCCTGGAGGTATAAGCTCTCTTTTTGCTTTCCCTCCTTTTTTTTTTGAGCACGCACTTTTCTTTTGCACCGGATTGATTGGATTTTTACCTTTCGCAGTATGGGCGTTGGAGTTTTTCCACGTCACGATGTGGCGGCGGCATGGCGGAGTACGCCGGGCGTATCCGGCCATGCAGTCTTGGTCCAAGCATGCCCGGGAGAAGATAAGCTCCAGGGGGCGTACGACCCTCAGGTACGTGGATTGCCTTCCTTTGACGGAGGCCGAGACAGATGAGGGGATGATATTCTTCCCCCGGGATCGCTTTGAGGTAGCGCGCACTGAAGGGCGCCGAGATCCGGACCGTGCAAATGGAGGATTTTGAGAGGTCCGACTCGCGATGCATATTATCCGGGAGAGAGGGTGACGCGCCGCATGGCGTGAATTTGCCTTTGAGGACACCGGTGGAGCCTCCCGCCGATATGATGCACTCCGAGCGATCGGTCCGTGACTGGGATGATTACCGAGCCGGCGCACTTCTCGGATTTCGTGGCGATTGAGCCATATGCGACATTCGTCTTGAGGAGGCCGAGGATGCCTCGGGTCCTGGATAGGAGGGGCTTGGGATCCCGCGGTACCCTCGGACGGATTTTTCCTATATCCAGGATGGGGTCCGATTGAGGGTGCAGATCCCTCAGCCCGAGCGACTTCCACGAGCTTTCCGGCCTCGTCCGGGTATGAAGGTATGGCTTCACCTTTTCCCTTCTTTTCTTTCTTTTGTTTCATCATCTTTAGCATCACATCTTTTTTTTTTTTTGACGCTTTTGCTTTTGTGCCGTTTTCGGAGGTGGTCGTCGAGAAGCTGACGAAGCAAGTGATCGGGGCCAAGAGATTCATCAGGAGGATGGTCGCCGGGGCTCCTCGTGCTAGAGCGAGGCGACCACGGCCGGCGCCCGTCGACGGGAGGCTTCCCTATTCGCTCGTAGACTTCTTCAGAGACTCCTTTGTCTCCTCTCCTTGATCCTCGCGCGGTGTTGCCTTCGGATCACGTCATTCTCGGGATCCACACGGGCAGGGACACGTGGGCAAAGATGGCGGGTCGTCTTCGTACGTGCGGAGTCCGACGCCTTCACCTTCGGATACGATTTTTTCGCAGATCTCGCTTGCCCTATCGTAGCGTGCCGGTTGGTCCCGATGAGCCTCTTTCGGAGACGAGGACGATTCCGAGCCCGAGATTTTCAGGGCTCCCGAGGAGGCGGGCCCGAGTCGCAAGAGGGGCCGGGGGGAGACATCGGGCGCTGGAGACTCCGATTGATTTTTTTTTTTGAGATTTGAGATTGAGATTTAGATTTGTACAGCTTATGCACATTTTTTTTTTTTTTTGGATGTAATAATTTAGGATTTTATTTATGTTTGTTTGTTTTTTTTTTTTATGCACACTCTTTTTTTTTGGAATGTAATAATTTAGGATTTTATTTTATGAATGCAATGCAGTATGAATGCAGTGTTGCATGAGCCTTGATTTGATTTTTGATTTGATTTTTTTTTTTTTGCAAGGGTGTTTGGTATATGGACTGGTTTGGGGAGGGTTTTTGCACAGGTTTCGAGCAACCGGGACGGAATATTCCTCTTTTGGTGTAGCAGCTTGGACTGTTGCAGATTTTTCTGATGGAAAGCAATCCTATCCGCGCGGATGGGGACTGCATCTGACATTGTCCTTTAATTTTGGTTCAGACCTGGTCTCACTTTATTTCAAATTCAAATATCCTCTTCAACCTCCAGTCCAAACAGCCATTTTCGGGGAGAAAGAGAGAAAAACCATGGAAAACTTTAGAAAAGCTCCATCAAAATTGTCCCAAGAATCCCAAATGTCATTCTTCAACAAGTTCAAGGATTGGTCCCGGGAGATCATGCATGAGAGGAGGTCCTTCTTTGAAGAAAGGTACAAGGTGAGGTGCTTATGGTCTCTCAAGGAATTGGTTCCGGACTACGACCTTTTGAGAGCTTCTTCATCATTTTGGGATACTAGAAGGCATGTCTTTTGCCTTTCCTTCAACGAGATTGTTCCGACTGTCGAAGAATTTCGGGCCTTGCTTGGAGGTCCGGAGGTGGAAGAGATAGCGGTTCCTCGCCCGAGGGGCTTCTTTTGTCGACAGATTGTGCGTCCTCCTTCATCTTTCCCTGAGGAAGCGCAAGGTATGATCCGCGGTCCCGATCATTTCGATATTTCCGGTCTTCCCGATGCATTTAGGGGCCTAGGTTTGGTGGATGATGCCTATTGGGATGCCTTTGCACTTTGTATGTTTGGCACCCTGTTCATGGTCTATTCCTTTGGGATTTGCCATCGATCTTTGTTGGATGTCGTCGTTCACTGTCGCCTGGGCAGAGATGTCGTTCCTTTGATTCTTGGGGGAGACTTTTCATGCTCTCGATGCATTAGCTACCGGACGGCGGTATATGCACGGGGCAGCCGTGCCTCTTGACCCCGTGGCCGATGGAGCGTTTGGGGGTTCTTCGGGAAACCTCTCGATATGATCGAGCCTTGGACTTTTGCCAGAGAGGTGTTGATGTAGATTTTGATGATCGTGGCTCGTGGGAGCGTTGGATGGCGGGTCGCCAGACCGAAGATATCGATGGTTGGTGCCTCATTGGCGGGTGGAGACTCGCAGAGTGCTTCAGACGGGTCTCCGTGGTCATGCTTCCGGGCTTTCTCGCCCAGCTTCTATATTCCGGCTTTAGTTCTCGAGACGCTTTGGCCTGGAGCAGTTCCTTTGGAGGGCTTTGATGATATAGCCACCGTGGTGGCTCCCGCTTTCTATGGATGATCCCTCGGTGTTTCCATTTCTTTCCCGAGCATGGAGGTATGATGCCTTTCCTCCTCGGGTCATTCTCGAGCGTCCGAGACCGGTGTTCCCGACCACTGGGTACCCTGGATTGGTATGAGAGGCATCCGGGAGAGACTCAGGTGGCTATTTTGAGACGGCGTGAGGCCATTGTGGGTGCGGAGGACCCGATCGCTTCGAGAGGAGGAGGGCCGAGGCGAGGGCCAACCCTCATGACAGAGCGGAGACGCCGTGACCGACTATGAGGCTTACGTCAAGAGACAGGAGAGGAGGGCTCCTATGCTACCGCCTAGGTTACAGGAGATGAGGGATGACGCTAGGGCTACTAAGGCCCCGACAGAGGCCGGTTTGATAGATCCCCGTTCCTATACCAGTAGCTTGGTAGGAGGAACACCGACATCTTTCCTGTTCGTAAGAGAAAGACTCGGAGGGGGAAGAAGAAGGGAGAGGCCAAGACGAGTGGCTTGGAGTGACTCGAGGTTTCCGAGTATCCCTTTTCTTGCCATGGCGTACACATTAGTTTGATTATGTATCTTAGTTTTCTTTTAGAAGGTTGCCGCTGTAGGAATGAATCGGGCTTAGACTCATCAAAGAGCTTTTAACTTGTAATGAATATTTGAATTGCTTTAGAGTTTTTCGAGACGCTTTCATGGTCTCGATCAATTGTATTGATGCCAAAGTATGGCTTTTATTTGTGCTTTAGACCGAACCGTTTCCGCCGCCTACGTTCCTCATTTTGAGGAGCTCAGTCTTCGTAGTTCAACCCGATTTTTTTTGTTGTTTTTTTGTTTTTTTTTTTGTTGTTTTTGTTTTTTTTTTGTTGTTTTTTTTTTGTGCAACCCTGTTTTTTACCTAGGCCGCCCTTCTCGGGTTTTCAACCTAGTTGGGTATTACTCTTTTAGCACTTTTCCTTCTTTTCTTTTTTTTTTACGCGTAGTATCTCGCGCAGCCTTGTCACCATTCACTCGGGTGTACAAAGGGATTCCCGTCGAGGTCTCGCAAGTTGCATGGCTCCTCCGGAGAAGATCTTCTCGGACGACATATGGCCCGACCCATACAGGCTCCCATTTGCCGAGGGGGTTGATACGGACCGGGGCTTTTCTTTCAAAACGAGATCACCTTCTCGGATCTCCCGATGCTTTACTTTCTTGTCGAAGGCTCTAGCCATTCTTCCTTGGTAGGCTCGGATGTGTTCCATGGCCTTCAATCGGCGTTCATCTAGTAGGGCCAATTCGTCATGGCGACTCGGAGCCATTCGACCTCGTTGATCCGGCTTTCCAAAGATACCTGAGCGAGGGATCTCTAGCTCGATTGGGAGTACGGCTTCCATTCCGTATGTGAGGGCAAAAGGTGTTTCCCGCTTGCCGTTCGACCGATGTTCTCGTAGCCCCGCAGTGCCAAGTGTAACTTCTCGGGCCAATCTCTCGCCTTGACAGCCATTTTCCGGATGATATTTTCCGTAGTCTTGTTTGCCGCTTCGACGGCTCCGCTGGTTTGGGGGCCCGTAAGGAGATGACTTGTGACGGGTTATTCGAATTCCGCCGCCAGCTTTTCACATTCCCCTTCGAAGTGGGATCCATTATCCGAGATGATTTCGGCGGACAACCCGTATCTCGCACATGATGTTTTCTTTGATGAAGAGGGCAACTTTCTTTGAGTTGAGGATTTTGTAGGACTTTGCAGAGCATCCTTTCCAATTCCTTCGAAGAAATCACCAATTCGCGTCTCTTTAGGCTCTTCCGCAGCCTCCCAAATTCACACTTGTCAAAATCTCTTCGGCAGCTTGGGCTCGATTTTCCTCTTCCTGACAACCCGCTTAAAGATTTTTTTTGTTGTTTGATTTTTTTTGTTTAATGTGTCTCGCTTCTTTATCTAATGAGTTATTATTAAGTGTTTTTTTTTTTTTAATTAATTCGTCATTAGTTAAAGTGGCAATCAAGGGATACTCAAAGATTCGTCATTTCATTGAAAACGAAAGGGAATACAAAGGCTTGCTGCTGCACTCGTAGTCTTCGTGCGTAAGGCCATCTGGACGACCCTAGAGACTCGATCTTAACAAAGAGAGACCGGGAGGACTTGTCCTAGATTGACACAAAGGGACGGGGACCAATCCAAGCTTGGTGATCATTTCCTCCTTGGTCGCGGACGGCCCGAGAGGTTTTCCCAATTCTTTAGCGGCATCGCCGTTGGTGGCCTCATGACTCGGGAACTGTGGCCGTTTTTGTTTTCCTTTCTCAATTGCCGCTATCATCTCTTGGACCGAGCCGAGATCAATCGTGTCCGGCACTGGACTTCTTCTTCGAACAATTGCCGCATAACCGCACCATCCCAATCATCCGAGGGAAATTCCGTGGCCTTAGCTTTTGGCACCGCGCCCGAATTCGTGTTTCGGATCTTCCCGGGCAAGAGGAATAGTGGTTGTGAGCTTCTCGAACTGTTCCACTGTGTCGTGCACGCCTCTCGAAGGTATACTCACTCTTCATGGCAGCCGTAGCCCTGTGTATCTTGGGTAGGTCCAGAACATTCTACGGACCGGGTTAGCCTTGGTTCCTTCCGAACTTGTTGAGGCTATCCCGTAGCTTTAGCCATCCCGCCGTAGGAGTGGGCTCTGGATGTTTCCCGGTTGTGTGGGACCCTTTACAAAGTAGTCGCCCAAATTAGGACCGAAGGGGAGAGATTTAGGTTGTCGACCGGGACCTTTCCCGTGGCAGCCTTCAAATCTTTTTCCCTTTGCAAAGGTCCACCGGGAGGCCTCATATCCTGTGCCGTGGCGAGTATTCTGTCCTTTCACCTCGATGAGTTTGTGAGTTCCTTGTTGGTGCTTCCCTGCACCGAGGCCGTAGATAGCTCATTTTTCTCATCATTTTCAAGACCGGTGGGATTTTATCCCGAGTGACCGTCGGATCTATGTTGCACACTTGGGCCTCGGGAGGCTCGACCGTGAAGCCCGTTAGCATGAGACCTTCCTCGTCATGTTTGATTTCCGAGAATAGGTATTCCGCCCGTATCCGTGCCCTCTAAAGTGACTAAATCTCCGTAAATGGTCGTCGATCCCCATTCGAGACAAATTTCACACACCGGTGGAGGCTTGAGGCGACCCCTTTGACTTGGTGCAGCCAAGGTCTTCAACAGGCATTGAAAGTAATCGGGATGTCGATAACCCGGAATTCCACAGTATCAATTTCTGTCCAAACCAGAGGTCTAAAGTAGCAACTCCGAGGACTGCCGGGATGTTGAGTCGTAAGCTTTGATCGTGAGAGAAGAAGGCTTCAAGTCTCGTAGTCTTGATATCAAGCAAGCTCATGATCTTTGCCGGAAGAATGTTCATTCCGACCCATTATCAACCAGGACCCGAGGAGGCGTCGTTCATCCAAACCGGACTGTGATGAAGAGAGGCTCATTATGATCAGCCCCAAATTGAGGGAGGTCGAGATCTCGTGAAAGTGATTATGTTCCCGTAGTGGATGTTTCCAATCACCGTACTCACATCATCGGGAGTAGCATCAATAGGCACGAGAGTGCGAGCCAGCTTTCTTCCACCTTTCAAATGGGGATAAGACGAAGTGAGTAGAGACCAGAGGGAAATGTTGGCCTCGTGTTTGCTTCAACCGGGTGAGCACGGGATCCTCTTTTTCGTGGTCCTGGAGTTTCACTGCCTTAGCATAGGGGCGGCGATCTTCTTTTGGTGCTTGATCTCGCGGCCTTCTTATCTCGCCTTGGGATTTCCTTGGAAGATCTCGCCCGCATCGGGTCAACGCATTAACTTCCTCATCGGGCCGTCTCTTGACCGGATTTCTTCAATGCCGCTAGGTCAATGGAGGAGCCCTTTTGGCTATTGGCCACCGGCCCGACGGAGTCTAGTGACAAAGTGAGGGCCGAGCCGCATCGGCTCCTTCCCGGGCGGCCCTTATAACCGCTTCCCAAGTCACGTGCTTGGCTCGGGGTTGTGTTGTTGCCCCTTGGATGGCCCACGCAGCTAGGGCGTCCTCCGATTCACTCTCATGGCCGGCCTTGCTCATAGTTATCATGCAACAAGAGTCGCTATTGTCGGGACTCGGCGGCTTTCGATTTCATCCCCGGTATAGTGCAGCCATTCTCGATTCCCTTCGTAATACTCGTAGTTGGAGATGATTATAGCGCTCGTGTGGGAGGCGCATCCGGTATCATGCCGCTTTCTAGGACTTCTCCGAAAGCCGACATACATTCGGGGAAGGTGACCTCTTCTTGGGTAACCCCGACAAGGAGTGTTACTTTGTTCGGGGTGGATTTGATCTAACCACGGTTATCTTCTCATTTGGGCGGATGGGAGTTAATTTTCCTCTTTCGATCGATCTTCGACTATCGCCCGGATCGGACACCCGAAAACCCTTTCCCCAAAGCATGGTAGGCAGTGTTGAATTCTAAGACATCCACGTGCTCAGATCCATGAAACTTCATGGCCTTCATGTCCTCGGTCTCGTATTCGTCTTCCGAAGTTTCTTCGTCGTCGCTCGCTGATAACCAGCCATTGTGCCTGGCTCCCATGGGCTCATTTCTCGGCATGATTGTTCCGCATTGTTTCCGGATCCGGGGCCTCGCTGACTCTTCACTCTCGTCATCATCATCATCATCGCTGTCATCGGAATCTTCTTCCCATACTACCGGGATTTCGGTTGAGAGGGAACGCCGATCAAACCCGTTGGGGGAATATGGGTGCGTGCAACCGCAAAAATTGTCATATGTTCCCATTCTCGGAAGTGGCAATTGTGACTCAGCTTCTCCTCCCAGAAATTGCGGGGGAAGAGTGAGAGGGGGTGGCACGTATTTAACACCAGGCAGGATATAGAAGGAATCCTCCTCTTCCGATTCTTCACTGTTCTCGGGATCATATTCGGGCTCTCCCAAAGCCAATTTGCAGAAGTGTACTAGCTCCAGATGCTCTTCGGCCTCTCTGCTGATAAGCCCCAGTACAGGCGCCCGCCGGAAGCTTTCTTGTTCACTCTTTCTTGACTGTTCTAACCATCTTGTTGTGAATGTGTGCCCAAAATTTTTGTTTATTGGAATTCACGCGAGTTTGAAGACATCCGAGTTATTTGAAAAACGGAGTCGCCACGCCATTTTGATTACCTCAAAACTTTGAAAAAAAGGTTTTATGGGTTCGGAGGTTAAGTTACCCCTTGGGAAGAACGTTTGGCGTTCACCCAAAGTGCCTTGCCGGAGCAAGTCTCCCTAGATTTCATTAATCGTGTTTGCTTGCGTGCTTTCTTTGTGTGCATGTGTTTGAAAATAAGGGGGGGGGGAATGTCCCAAGTTATCTTCCGGACGTACAAACCATTTGTTGGTTGTCGCTCGGGATTCCTTGGAATTTATGTATTTGGGATTATGATCCCGTCCTCATCTTATGACTTATGATCATCGCATTTTTAAGCCTCGGGACCCTCGGGACTTGCGTGATCGAGAGAATGACTCTCTTTGGGTCAAAGATGAGGTTCTTTAGGAAGGAATGTCCTTAGCCCATCAATCCTACGCTTTAAGACTACGAGCTCGTATAAAGGCTTCATACTCATTCTTAAGCGATAATCGGAGATATAGGGTTCAAGGTTATCCTTTTCCTAAAGAAATCATGAACCTTTAATGGAAGGAACGATGCAAAGATGAGAACTTTTACACCGGTCCGTTCCAAGGTTGGGGGAAAGGGGAATGCATGATAAAAAAATGACTCTTTAATGAAAAGATGACATTTTTAGGTTTGCAAATGATGCTTTTTGATTTAAAGAAATGATCTTTATGCAAATGATGCATAAAGATTTGATTTTTATGCAAATGATGCATTGAAAAAGGGGTTTTGATGCAAAGGATGCGTTTTCATTGAAAAAGATTTGATCTTTATATGCAAATGATGCATAAAGATGACATTTTTATTGGAAAATAGGGATTTTAGGTGCAAAGGATGCACCTTTATGAAAAAGACTACATTTTTATGACAAATGAGGTCTTAATGCATGCAAAGGGGAAAGGGGGTGATAAAGATATGATCTTTATGAATAAATGCCAAGTCCCAAGCAAGATATATGAATGCAATGAGCAAGTATATCAATTAAAATGCAAGGTTAGGGCGTGCGAGGTTACCAATCGTTTCCTTCGCTTCTTCGGACGGAGCTAGGAGGAGAGGTTCTTCTTGGGTCTTCAAGGAGGAGGGAGATGGCTTCGAGCTTCTTCTTCGCCTTCTTGAGCCTTCAAGGGTTTTTCTTCACGTCTGGACTGCTATGGAGTGTGTGTGTGATTGTTGGTGTTGTTGTTGTTGTTGTTGAAATGGGTAGAGGAGGGCTCTATTTATAGGCAGTCTGGATAAGGCTAATGAAGCCGTGCGGCTGCAGGCTCTTTGCAAATGAGGCCGTGCGGTCTTATCCATTATGACTCAAAGATTCTAGAACCATGCAAGGTGGCATCATTCTAGAAGCTTCTCCCTAATTAAGAAAAACGTGTTTTCTTAATTAGGAAGGCTCCTTACAGCCTCTAATTTAAATTTGGACTGTTCCAGACATTTCCTAACACTAGGAAGGTCCGGGAATTACCGGGAAATTTACCGAAATGTCGGGAAAATTAACCGAAGGCATGAGCCGATTTGGGTACTTACAGAAGCCCTCGGCAACGTCACTTGCAAGGCGAGTGGGGTTGTCGATAGAAAAGGATCCGATCTCGGCGAATGCCGAGACGGATTGGGAGACCAAGGTGGTCGAGTGGCCGAACCTTTTGGAAGGCTACCTACGTATCCCTGAGGAATCAAGCCAGCCGTAGTTCGGAATTAGGATCCGCCGGGGAGGAAGAAGAGAAACCGGTCTCTTGCCGGGTATATAGAAGAGAAAATGACCTAGGAGGTCAAGCAATTGATCCTACCGGGGACATGCTAGGAGTGACCTGTGGTCGAATATTTGAACTTTTATGAGGGGGCGCTTTATCACCGAGGAGTGACAAAGAAACAGGTGACCAAAGTGGTCGAATGGCGGGACCTTTTATAAAAGGCTACCTACGTATCCCTGAGGAATCAAGCCTTGATCGTAGTTCAAGCATCACTAGATAGTTAGGAACGATGTCTAGGATCCTTGAGATTTTGACAATTCGGAGGTTGTCACCTGAGGAAGCTAGAGCTTACGGCACTATCTCTTTATGACGGGGATAGAGGTAACTTAAGTTGGGAAACTTGAGCGTACGTCACTATTCGCGGATAGAGGTATCACAAGTTGAAATGACTTGGGCATACTTCACTATTCACGGATAGAGGTAGCACAAGTTGGAATGACTTGGGCATACGTCACTATTCACAGATAGAGGTAGCACAAGTTGGAATGACTTGGGCATACGTCACTATTCGCGGATAGAGGTAGCACAAGTTGGAATGACTTGGGCATACGTCACTATTCGCGGATAGAGGTAGCACAAGTTGGAATGACTTGGGCATACGTCACTATTCGCGGATAGAGGTAGCACAAGTTGGAATGACTTGGGCATACGTCACTATTCGCGGATAGAGGTAGCACAAGTTGGAATGACTTGGGCATACGTCACTATTCGCGGATAGAGGTAGCACAAGTTGGAATGACTTGGGCATACGTCACTATTCGCGGATAGAGGTAGCACAAGTTGGAATGACTTGGGCATACGTCACTATTCGCGGATAGAGGTAGCACAAGTTGGAATGACTTGGGCATACGTCACTATTCGCGGATAGAGGTAGCACAAGTTTAGAGTTCCGACACTCGGAGGTTGTCACCTAGTGTTATCCCGTTATAACGGAATTAACTGAGGCGACCGGGAATAAAGCTTGATTGCTAAAGAGATAAGGGATATTTTTCGAAAAGATGTTATCTTGGTTAAAAGATAACGGAAATTGTATGCCCAAGTGGAAGGTCCAGGTGGATTGTAATTTATGCTCGTAGCGAATGAAGCCGCCCGGCATGAGATGGAGAAAAAGAAGCCGTACGGCTAGAAGCCTGTTTTTTCCAGATTATTTAAAACAGGTTTTGAACGGGGACTGGGCACCATTGCCGCCCACTTCAGCCGAGAGAGAGAGAGAAGAGAGAGAGAATTTTCGAAATTCTTCAACCCTTTTGCTTCCCTTTGATTTGAAATGGATCCGGAGGGCAATCCCATACCAAGGCAAGCGAGGAGAAACATCTCGGCGGCCGCGAGAAGGAGGAGGAAGGAGCTCGTGAGGACGGAGAGGAAGTATGACTTCCTTACGCCTCCATCGGAGCTTTATCCGGGGAGAAGGGAGCACAAATCAACGAACCCGCGATCAGTTGGGGTAAGCATTCTCATTTTGCTCAAATCCGATGATTTTGCTTGATTTTTGAATGATTTAGGGCTTGACCCGAATTATAGGATTTTGAATGATTTTTTTTTTTGAATGATTTTGAGATGCATGAACAACCTATGAGGCTAAGAATATGCATGTGCAACTTGTTTGATGAAAATTATGAGAATGACTCACTTTTTTCTCGCAAAATGAAGTAAGAATTTTTTTTTTAAAATATGAGACTCGAGTTCTTGCCTTGTGCTAGAACTAGGTCAAAATTCTGATTTTCAATGAGAAAACATGATTTTGGAAGATGAAAATGATTCATGCATGCCATTTTTTTTGAAAAATAATGCTTATGTGCAAAAAATTGTGATTTTGTGCTTTAGGAAAGCAATGACGCGTTTCAAGTGATGAAAGACACGTTTTTGATGCAAAAGTTATGCTAGAAAAACTTTTATGAATGCTTTTCTTTTGAAAATATGTGCACTTTTGAATATATGCATGCTTTTTGAAATGATATGAAGGACTGACGCTTCTTTTGATGTGCTTGTCTACAGGAGAACAAGTCTAGAGGACCGTCTGAGATAGCGGTCAAGCTGGGCAGAGGATGCCGATTTTGAGAAGGATGGGGCAAATCCCAAGCAAATGCGAGGGCTACCGGCTTGGATGCATTTGTAGAGGCCATCGGTAGGGGTGTCCACATCACCTCTAAGAGCAAGGGCTTGGTCCAGCCCTATCTCGAGTTCTCGGTGGGACAAGACACATAGCTTTCACCCGAGCCGGGAGAGCCGACAGTGACTCCCGCCGATTTCACCGCTTATTACGGGCTTACAGCTCACCGGGAGGCCCGTGACTTGGAGGGACCATATTACCGCTGAGGAGTTTCGTGCTTTGGTCGGGTTTGAGCCGATTCCGAAGGGGCCGGGGATGGAGACACGGAATGTCGAGGTGGCACCCGTACTAGCATGCGTAATTTGCCGCTAATGATGTGATCGCCAAAGCTCGGCTAGAGCATTCATATGGTTGATGCTATCACCACCATCTTTGCCAATTCCCGGGACGATAGCTATGACTTGCCTCCTCGACTCTCTCGGAGGATGTTGATGGGATAGGGACGGCCTCGGGGAGAGGCCGGATTGGCGGAGCTCTACTTCTCGTTGGACATGTACGGGAACAAGGCCGCTTCGATGGACCGCTTTCTTTTGCCCTCGAGGTAGTCTCCTTTTTTTTTCTTTTCTTTTCCCGTCTTGAGACTTTTATGAGAGAGAAAATGACCTTTTGATGTTTTGAACATGCAGCCTGGTTTTGCGAGGTGATCGGGTTCTTCCCTTGGAACCAGCAGAGTGATGTCACCATCTTCCCCGCTATGGTTCGCCGGAGGGGAGATGCGAGAGATAAATTCACTGGGAAGACCCGGATTACCTTCGACTACAAAATGGTGAGGCCGGTCATCAATAGGGATGGGCACGACGGAGCGGACTTCTACCCCCGGGGCGTGTATCCAGAGATCTTGCCGGGAGATGCTATAGAGGTGACGAGGCAGAGGAGGTGGCTCACTGTGGCCGACATGTGATGTCATTTATCTGGGGGACCGCTTCTCGAGACAAAGATGGTCATGTTCCCCCACTAGATGCCATTACTCCTTCCGACCCTCCAAAGACGGATGCCGCAGCCTGTGGACCGGCCGGCGGATGAGATTGCTAGGTACTGTGCAAAGTGCGTGGCGGAGGAGTACTTCGACATGGACACCCCCTACGCCGTGTTTGTGGAGCAGCCGCCCGAGGACGCCACGTAAGCCAGTGAAGCCGGCGGTCACTGTGTGGATACGGGGAGGATGAGCCTACCGACCCGCCGATCCCTCCCGCACATTTGTCCTACGTGGTCCATGGAGTGCCGAGGAGGATGAGGATACCTCGTCCCCGATGCTAGGGAGCCCCAAGACACCTTGCCGCCCGATAGCACCGTAAGTGTACTCTTAGGGTCTTATTCCCTTTTTAGCTTTCGCATTTTCTCGCTTTTTTTGCTATTTTCCGAGATTTTCCGAGATTTTTCTCTTTTTTTTCTCAGTTCCAACGCACTTACGATAGGCCGGTCGTGCGTAATAGGGCCGGAAGGACATGTGCCGGCCTCTTCGAGGAAGCCGGCTCGCGCTTCGAAGGCGGCAGCTGATGCACAGGAGCTCGGGCGCAAGAGACGGCACGTCTGGGGCACAGCTGCCTACCTCATCGGCCTCGGAGTACTCTTCCAAAGGCTATGCCTCGGGCGGGGACCCAACGCCGACATTCCGGGAGCAAACTGGCCGAGTATGGGCACGATAATGTCCATCTATCTCGATGTGAGCGACTGTGAGGACCTCGATGAGGGAGGCTAGCATTTACGAGCCGAGCAAATGATGAAGATGAAGAAGAATCGGAGGCCTAGGAGGTCTCTAGAGTAGATTTGGAACAAAAACAAACAATTTACAATTTTTATGCACACTTTGTTTATTTTTTGCTTTATTTGGGCGCCGATGGGGCGAAAACATTGTATTTATGTTTTAATTGCTTTTCTAATTCATGCTTTTTCAATTTGCATATTATCTCGAGCCTTGGGGCGACTTTTTTGCTTGGAATTGGGGCCGAAAATGGGCCAAAATGATTTATAATGGTGTATAAATGCTTGAATGGCTTCGGATATGTTTTTGTACATGTGTTTTGGTTGAAAAAGTGGGGTGAAAACTCCCTTGGGCAGCAGAATCTTTGGTTGCCGCAGAATTTTTCTCGCAGAGGGCTAATGTAGCCGTGCGGCATGGCCTTGAGGGCAAATGAAGCCGTGCGGCTTACGCCTGTCTCGAACCGGTTATTTTCTCGAATAAAAGCAAGGCTTGGCCATTTCATTTCATTTTCACTCTAGACTTGCCCCAATTGTTCCTGTGAGCATATTTTGGACCTAAAAGCACCATCTTTGATCATTTTGCGATGGAGAATCCCGTTAGATTGCAAAGGGGGAGACGAGACCATTTTCTATCCGGTCTTCAATCTTGGGCGAGATATAACTTCCAAAATCACAAGGGGCGGCTTGATTCTTCCTTCAAGATCAAGTCTTTATGGCATTTGAGGGATCTCCCGCCCGATTGGGATCTCGTTGAGAGCCGCAAAGAAAGTTCTCGGGATGTCCGGAGACATGTTTACCGTTTCTCTTACAACGAAATTGTCCCAACGCACGAAGACTTCAGTGAGCCTTGATTGGGGGTCCCGAGATTGAGGCTATATCTATTCCGCTGACGGAGACGTGCCGGTGACGGTAAAGCTTGCATCTTTTCTCGCATTCCTTTGGGAGAGGCCGAGAGGATGATGGTAGCCCCGGATAGGATTGACCTTTCCGATATCCCGGTGTTTGGGTCTCCGTATATGGCCGCGACCACAGTGGCTATGGATGCTTTCATTCTCTCGCGTATTCTCTATTTTGTTCACCGCCGAGTCCGTGGGGATTCCCATAGTGGTCTCGGACATGGTCGAGACTCGCAGTGGCCGGGAAGGATATTGTCCCGCTGGTTTTGGGAGAGACATTTCATGGGATTGATAGGATGGCTCTGGGAGACCGTTTCATGAGGTCCGGAGTCCTGGCTATGTTGACTTTGTGGCCGCAGGAGAGGCTCTGGCTTTGCCTCGGGGCTTTGCCGACTCGCCCCTGGGTGATTTCTGAGAGGTGCACCTAGGCAACAGAACAGGGTAGCCGGGAGCCGATGATGGCTAGGCTATCCACTTCGACATCCGTTGGTGGATACCACATTGGAGGTTGCGCATCAGAGGATATTTCAGAGTCTTATGCCGCGAGGGTTCCGTGATTCTCGCCGGTCGTCCTTCTACATACCCCGCTTGGTATCCAGCAGCTTGGGGCTTTACAGAGCCATTGGAAAGTGATTGGGAGGACATCCGGACCATGGAGGTGGTGTCATTGGACATGAGAGATCCAAACAGCCTTCTCTTTCTTCTCGAGGGCTTGGACACATACCGCTTTCCCACCTGTGGCTATCTTCAGGGAGCGTGAAGAGCACCATCTTGACCACCGTCTACTGGACCGGTATGAGAGGGAGACGGGAGCGACTGTGTTATCTTGGAGGATAGACGTCGAGCTTTATTGGGAGCCGATCGTGACTCGAGTAGGACTCGAGGGAGACCGAGGCTAAGGCGAGTTGCCATAACCAATCGTGTGACTTGGTCGTGGATATGGAGGCTCTGCACAAGAGATTGTCCGAGGTCGCTCCTTCGACCGAGGCTCGAGGGAGGAGGTGCGGACTCGTGCTCGTATAGAGAGAGCGCTCATTGACACGGGGTTGGTAGAGGCTCCAGTGAGGATACCAGAGGTCGGGATGAGGGATACCGACATTATTGAGAAGAAAAGGAAGAAGACTCGACGAGGCCGAGGAAAAGGGAAGAAGACTGAAGAAGACTCGCCAATGACGACCGACAAGTCTTTTCTCAAGATCCTCTTATTGCCATTTGCAAACACATTAGTTTATTTAGGCATTTTGTTGTATTTTAGATCTTTTTAGCAGGTGTTAGCAGAGTTAAGAGGTAGACCGTGCTTGAACTCATCAAGAAGTTTTTAACTTGTAATGAACAAGAAATATTATTTTAGAAATTAATCAAGACACATTTCATGGAAATTCAAATGCCTTTATTGATTGGGACCCGTTTTATGAAAACTGAAATACCCTTTACTATTTTTTTAGGACGCACTTCATGGAAGCTTGATTGTCCTTTTTATTGTTTAGGACACATTTCATGGAAACTTAATCGTCCTTTTTATTGTTTAGACCGAACCATATATGGCTGCCTACGTTCCCTTTTACAAGAAAGGCTAAGGGGCTCAGTCTTCGTAGTTCATTCTCGTGAACTAAAAATTTTTTATGTGCACTGTCTTTTGCCTAGACCGCCCTTTTTGGGGTCTTCAGCTTAGCCGGGCATTACTCTTTTTGCACTAAGATTTTTTTTTCTTTCTTCTTTTTTATATTTTTTTTTTTTTTTATATGTGCAAATGTACTGTTTTGCCTAGACCGCCCTTTGGGGTCTTCACTTAGCCGGGCATTACTCTTTTTGCACTTTTTTTTTTTCTTTTTTTTTTTTTTTTTTTTTATTTTTTTTTTTTTTTTTTTTTTATCGACATAGTATCTTCTGAGTTTATCACCGTTGACCGGGTGGACAAAGGGATTGCCATCCAAGTCTCGCAAGCTTCATTGCTCCTCCCGACGCATTTTCTCGCACCACATAAGGGCCGATCCAGACGGGTTCCCATTTTCCTGTGGGTTGTCTCTCGGTAGGGGGCTTTACTTTCAAAGCACCAAGTCGCCCTCTTTGATGTCTCCGGCCTCGACCTTTTATCAAACGCCCGCCATTCGCCTCCGGTAGGCTCGGGTGTGTTCCATGGCTTTTAGCCTTCTCTCGTCAAGGTGGCTAATTCATCATGCCGGCCGCGCAACCATTCCACTTCATTGACACCGTTTTCCAGAGGACCCTTAATGACGGGATTTCCAACTCCACCGGTAACACCGCTTCCATCCCGTAAGTTAGGGCAAAAGGAGTTTCTCCCGTGGGCCGTTCGACAGACGTTCAGAGCCCCAGAGTGCTAGGTGCACTTTTCGGGCCAATCACGACCACGGTGGCCATCTTCCTGATGATCCGCTCGAGTGTCTTATTAGCAGCCTTCCACGGCTCCATTGGTTTGAGGTCCAGACGGGGACGACTTGTGGCGAGTAACTCGAATTCTCGATGCTAGCCTATCGCAGCCTCCTTCGAAGTGTGACCCATTATCGAAATGATCTCGCTGGGCACCCCATATCTCGCACATTATGTTTTCTTTGATGAACCGGGCCACTTTTCTCGAAGTGAGGACCTTGTAGGACTTGGCCTCTACCCACTGGGTGAAGTAGTCAATGGCCACCAACACGAACTCGTGCCCATTGCTTCCTCGCCGGGATATTTTCCCTATCACGTCAATGCCCCAAGTTGCAAACGGCCAAGGAGTCGTCATGCAAGACATGTCATGAGGTGGGAGATGGTTGAGGTTGGCAAACCGCCGGCATTTGTCGCAGTTCGGACGTGCCGAACGCAGCCTGCTTCCATGGAGATCCAAAGAGTAACCCATTCTCGAGGATCACTTGCATCGTGGCTCGCATTCATGTGAGGACCGCAGGGACCATCAGTGATTTCGGCCATCAACTCTCCGGCTCTTTCTTGAGTGACACATAAGAGGAGTGGTCCTTGATACCGCTTCTGTATAGGTTGCCTCCTAGAATGACATACCGAGAAGCCAACCTTTCGTGGCTTGCAAGCTTTTGGCTCGACTCCTTCTTTGGTCTACCTTCTTCGTCTCCGAAAGCCGACTCTCCGTCTTTGAGGAATTGGTAACTGATTGTACCAAGGTTCCTTTATAGGCTCGGGTCCTGTGTCCACTTCACAAATGTAAAGCCGGGCTTCTCTTCTACCCACTCAAGGGCTTTATGGCTTTTCCTGGGATCTCTACCAATGAGGCTAGAGTAGCTAGAGCATCCGCGACCGTTCTTTTCCCGCAAGTAGTGGAAAGTCACTTCTGAACCGTCCGCCAACTCCTCCATACGGGCATGATACCGTTGCATTAGGGTCTACAGCCTTCCACTTGTTGGAGACTTGGTTGATGATCGTGGCCGAGTCTCCGTAAACTTCGAGCTCCTTGACATTTCTTTCTAAGGCGGCCTCCAAACCAAAGAATGCAAAGCTTCATACTCTGGCGGCATTGTTCGTGGCAGAAAGTTCAACTTGAGGGCTATGGGGTATGCTCATCTTTCGGATCGACCAATAGCATTCCTACACCATTTCCTCTTTTGTTAGCGGCTCCGTCAAAGAACAACCGCCATCTATTTTCGTGCTCAACCGCAAAGATCCCTTCATCTCGGAAATTGGGGTTCGTGCCCTCTCGTCTTCATTATCGGGGAAATTCGCTAGGTGATCCGACAATGCTTGACCTCGATGGCCTTTCCGGTCACATAGTTGATGTCGTATTCTCGCCAAGAAGAAGGACCACTTCGCTAGACGCATCGATAGGGAAGGCTTGTCAAAGATGTACTTGATGGGGTCCATTTTCGAGACCAAGTTCACAGTGGTGGGCTTCGCATATAATGCTTCAACTTGCCGACTACCTGCACTCGCCTCCCGCACAGTGTCTTTTCACACGCCGAGTAATTGAGCTCACTCCCTTGTAGCTTCCTACCGACAAAGTAAATGGCATTTTCTACCCGAGAGTCTTTCTTCTCTTGAGCAAGCATAGCCCCAACCGCCGTGTTCCAGGATAGCTTAGATAGAGCGTAAGAGGCTTCGTCTATGTGGGGGCATAGCACGGGGATGCACTAAGTATGCCTTGATCCGGTCAAAGGCGTCTTGGCATTCTTCGGTCCATTCTCAGGTCCACATTCTTCTTCATGAGCTTGAAGATGGGCTCGCACATAGTGGTCAACCGATTGACAAAACGGCCGATGTACCGCAATTTTCCCATGAAGCTTTTGACTTCGTCCTGGGTTTGAGGTGGCCTCATATCCATGATAGCTTGATCTTTCTGGGGTCAACTTCTATACCTCGCTCCGTGACCATGTACCCGAGCACTTTTCCCCTTGTCACTCCGAAGGTGCATTTGGCGTGTGGTTTAGTCTCATGGAATGCCGTCTCAGCCTCTCAAAGAATTTTCGTAGGTCAACAAAGTGTCGCCCACCTTCTCCTTTGGAGTGGATTATCATGTCGTCTACGTAGACCTCAATCTCCTTGTGGATCATGTCATGAAAAAGTGCGGTCGCCGCCCTTTCGTAAGTAGCCCCGCATTCTTGAGCTCCGAATGGCATTACCGTATAACAAGAGGTTCCCACGGTGTGGTGAAGGCCGTCTTTTCTTGGTCTTCCTCGGCCATCTTGATCCGGGTTGTAGCCTCGCAAAACCATCAACGAAGGATTTGACTTCGTAGTTGGCAAGTGGAGTCCACCAGATGTCTATGTTTGGCGTAGGGTAGTCGTCTTTGGGCCGGGCCTTGTTCAGATCTCTGAAATCCACACAAGAAATAAGCACCTTCCCATCGGCCTTGGTTACGGTCACGATGTTGACAACCATGTCGGGTATTCAATGACTCGATGAATCCTACCCGCAGTAGCTTCCTCAATTTCTTCTTTGACCCGTAGAGACCATTCCGGCTTGATCTTTCTCGCTCGCTTTACCGGCTTGGCATCTCGGTGCTAGAGGGATTCTCGTGCTCTACTATCGAACCTGTCTAGCCCCCGCATATCTTTGTATGACCATGCAAACACGTCGACGTATTCTCTCGAGCACTTCAATCAATCTGTCCCTTTCAACCCCCGGAAGAAGCTTCCAATCTGCGGTCTCTTTAGGTTCCTCAATAGTACCCAAGTTCACACTTATCAAAACCTCCTCGGCACTTGGGCCCGGTTTTCCTCTTTTTCGAAACCCGCTTAAAGATTTCTTTAATGTATTGTTCGTTTAGTGTGTTTGCATCTTGTTCAAATGATTCATTATTAACTCGTTGTTAAGTTTTGAGTTAATTTATCATTTGTTAAGTTGGCAATAAGAGGATAATCGTAAAGATTTGTCATTTCATTCAAGATAAGGGGAAAGATGACATCGATTACATTTTTCATAATCCTCAGCGTGAGGCCTTCTGATGACTCGAGGACCGGAATTCAAGATTCCCGACTCAACCGAATAGACAACACCGACTCGGACCCTACACTACTTATTGACTCGAGGGGGACTTGACAAGGGTCGGACCGGATCTCACTCCTTCTTGCCGTTGCCCTGGGAGTAGCAGCCTTGTCGCCGTTCTTCGTAAAGTTGGAGACTTCGAACCGATCAAAAGCTTGCCGGAAATCATTAACAGCCTGCATCGTGGAAAGATGGTGAGGGGAACTAAAGTAACTTGTTGCAATCTTTCGCCTAGCTCTTCCGTAGCGACCGGACTCATTGATCGAAGGGTCCGGCTCATCTTATCAATGCACCGCCGATAACTCATTTTCTCTTTATCGATCTTGGACACCACGACCTTGTCAGCAGTAGCCAATAGAAGGGTTGGCCTCGGATAATGCCGATGAAGTCTTCTTCGCAGGGGGTCTTAATTCTTCCTTGACCGGCTACGTATTCAATAGGCTTTCGTGTTCTCGCTTCTAGATCTCGCTTAGCTTCTCATCAACTTTACGATGGCCACAAATTCAGCACTTTCGCTTCAAGAGGATCACCGTACACGGGGTATCAGCCGGACCGTGCTTGGGGTGACGGGTTCTTGGACAGTGTTCCTTGGCATAACCGACATAGTAGTCGAACTTGCCCGAAGGCTCTCCTAAAGTTCCTACGCTCTTGTCCCCAGCCTTCATATCTTTCCTTAAGCTTCGCCGTGTGGACTTTCTCTTCTTCTTCTTCCTTGAAGGAGCGTCCTCATTGATCCATTCTTGATACTCATACTCGAGGCGCTTCGCAATCACATACATCATACCGTATGTGAGGCTTGGGTTGAACTGGGATAGCCCCTCCAATTGCTTGGTCATTACCGTTGTGGATTACCATGTTGGCCATTTTGACACCGAAAAGCCGACAAAACCGAGGATTCTCGCGAACCGTTCCGAGGATTCTCGCGCTAACAAGTCGCCGACCCTGTTCTCACCCACTTCTTTCTCGCCAAGCGGAAAGGGATAGGAAAGGTTTAGACTCGGGTAGGTGTTTAGTCAAGGCTCGTGCAATATGCAAATTAGAATCTTCAAGTTTACTTAAAATGTTGTCTTTTATTAATATCTATTTGGTTGGAAAAGGGGTTCTCGCCCTTCTTTTTCACAACTACTCTAGATCCCGGATCGCCGGGTTCCGTCACTACGTCTATAAGCCCCTCGTATTCCACCCGTATTTCGACCTCCCAGGGTGGACAGCCCCGGCGAGGGTCCTATAGGGCACGCGGATCCCACCGACCGAGAGTAAAGAACGCTCCTATCGGGTCTAGCGGGTCATAGTGACCTTTCAACGCACGAGCGATGCGGATTATAGTCAAGGCAATACCGTGAAAGTCTCGTCTCTCGCCTCGACGGATCTTTGACAGAGTTTCGCTGAGCGAATGACGGTTTTTGACTTTCGGTAATGTCCGAGAATATAATAGGCATGGGTCGGGCGGCAAAAGCCGGATGACACAAAGGTCACATTGAACTTCGTTGCATACGCAAAGGCGCGAGCCTAATCGAAGTCAATGCCGGGTCAAGATCTTGCCAATTTTTCCTTGTCGGAATTTTGGCAGTAGCTTCGCTTGAGCGAAAGATCTTTTATTTTGGCAAAGACTTGGTCTTGACTTTTACGCATTCCGTGCGGGTCAAGGTCAATAGTCAATGCCTGAGTCAAGATCCCACCGATTTTTCCTTATCGGAATTTCGGCACTCGCTTGAGCGAAAATCTTGGCTTCCGTTATGAGCTAAGGCTTGACCTTTACGTGGGTATGCAACCGGGCTATATGACACGGACTAGACCAAAACCAACCAAAAGTCACGGATTTTTGAAACGTGTGACACGGACCGTGCATTGGTCGACACCGGCCGCCATGGGGAGGTTGGGATGATTCCGTGCGCGCCCGGGAGCATCGTAAGGCCGTCCGTGATCGCACTGAACCACCCTGTTTGAGGGACGTGCGTGCAAAAGTGTACAGTGATATATCAAAGTGCGCGTAGTGTGCGGTCTCCTAAAATTGTTCCTTTGAGTTAAAACAGAGATTTTCATAAATGTGTTTTAAAGGAATGATTTTCGGGACGGGGAAAATGCAACACATAAGCACGTAAATTTTTCGGGAGCCCTGGCCGCCATGGAGCCGAATAGCCCCAAGCCGCTAGGATCGCCAGATTAACCATGATTTTTCCCGGTGGAATTGCCACCGAGGTCGTATGGTCGAATCCTATGAGGATTAGCCGTACGACCGCATGGATCAATTTTCCGTGTTCCACTCCTTTTGCTATTTTTCGGTTGTTTCCCGTTCAAAGTATGCACGTATTCCAAGATGCAAATGATGCAATGCATGGTAAAGAAAGCAAGCACGATTAATGAAATCGGCGATGGGAGTCTAACCCGCTCAAAGGGAAAAGCTTTTTGTATTTTTTTTCAAAAATTTTTTTTTTCAAAAAGGGATACTGGTACGTGGGATTGTTAAACCACCTTGTTATCCCAAACCCCGGTTTAGGGAGCGATACAGAAGGGTAAGTGGGGTCCACCTATATACCAAGTATCGACTTTTGTTTTGAAAATAAAGCTTTTCTCCTTTGGGATGATCCCCAAATGAGTCGCCAAACCGTGAATGTGTGCCCAAAATTTTTGTTTATTGAATTCACGCGAGTTTGAAGACATCCGAGTTATTTGAAAAACGGAGTCGCCACGCCATTTTGATTACCTCAAAACTTTGAAAAAGGTTTTATGGGTTCTGAGGTTAAGTTACCCCTCGGGAAGAACGTCATGGCGTTCACCCAAAGTGCCTTGCCGGAGCAAGTCTCCCTAGATTTCATTAATCGTGTTTGCTTGCGTGCTTTCTTTGTGTGCATGTGTTTGAAAATAAGGGGGAATGTCCCAAGTTATCTTCCTGACGTACAAACCATTTGTTGGTTGTCGCCGGATTCCTTGAATTTATGTATTTGGGATTATGATCCCGTCCTCATCTTATGACTTATGATCATCGCATTTTTAAGCCTCGGGACCCTCGGGACTTGCGTGATCGAGAGAATGACTCTCTTTGGGTCAAAGATGAGGTTCTTTAGGAAGGAATGTCCTTAGCCCATCAATCCTACGCTTTAAGACGGCCGAGCTCGTATAAAGGCTTCATACTCATTCTTAAGCGATAATCGGAGATATAGGGTTCAAGGTTATCCTTTTCCTAAAGAAATCATGAACCTTTAATGGAAGGAACGATGCAAAGATGAGAACTTTTACACCGGTCCGTTCCAAGGTTGGGGGAAAGGGGAAATGCATGATGAAAAATGACTCTTTAATGAAAAGATGACATTTTTAGGTTGCAAATGATGCTTTTTGATTTAAAGAAATGATCTTTATGCAAATGATGCATAAAGATTTGATTTTTATGCAAATGATGCATTGAAAAAGGGGTTTTGATGCAAAGGATGCGTTTTCATTGAAAAAGATTTGATCTTTATATGCAAATGATGCATAAAGATGACATTTTTAGTTGAAAATAGGGATTTTAGGTGCAAAGGATGCACCTTTATGAAAAAGACTACATTTTTATGACAAATGAGGTCTTAATGCATGCAAAGGGGAAAGGGGGTGATAAAGATATGATCTTTATGAATAAATGCCAAGTCCCAAGCAAGATATATGAATGCAATGAGCAAGTATATCAATTAAAATGCAAGGTTAGGGCGTGCGAGGTTACCAATCGTTTCCTTCGCTTCTTCGGACGGAGCTAGGAGGAGAGGTTCTTCTTGGGTCTTCAAGGAGGAGGGAGATGGCTTCTTGAGCTTCTTCTTCGCCTTCTTGAGCCTTCAAGGGTTTTTCTTCACGTCCTGGATCGCTATGGAGTGTGTGTGTGATTGTTGGTGTTGTTGTTGTTGTTGTTGAAATGGGTAGAGGAGGGCTCTATTTATAGGCAGCCGGATAAGGCTAATGAAGCCGTGCGGCCGCAGTGCTCTTTGCAAATGAGGCCGTGCGGTCTTATCCATTGTGACTCAAAGCATTCTAGAACCATGCAAGGTGGCATCATTCTAGAAGCTTCTCCTAATTAAGAAAAACGTGTTTTCTTAATTAGAAGGCTCCTTACAGCCCTAATTTAAATTTGGACTGCTCCAGACATTTCCGAACACTAGGAAGGTCCGGGAATTACCGGAAATTTACCGAAATGTCGGGAAAATTAACCTAAGGCATGAGCCGATTTGGGTACTTACACTTGTGTAAATGGTCCTCTCATATTTTGAACGGAATGCCCCAGGGCTTCTTCTGATTGGCCTTCCCCTTCATCCAAGAAATAGTGGGTCTCGTATTCTTGCAAGGAGTCTCCCGACATGAGACCAAGACGGGTTGATTCGCTCAATATCCTCAAGCGCCGAGGGGGAATCGGATCGTGGATCCTCGACGAGGTTGGCTTCACTTTGGTGAGCTTGGGGGACCTTCATCAAGCATCTTCATGGTCATGCGAAGATTCTCCGCATTCAATCATATTCACCTCCGATTATGGTTCCTTGGCAGAGATTCTTGATCGTGTTAGGGCCCTCTTCTGTGGCCTTCCAACTTTCCTTGCTCTATTAGCCCCTGGATTGCCTTTTTCAGAGTGAAGCTGTTCGTCGCCCATGTCCGTGAGCTTGATTTAAAAAGCACAAGCACTTTGTGAGTATCTCGTGGAATGTGATGCCCAAATTTTGTGTTGGATTCACGCGAGTTTGAAGACATCCGAGTTATTTGAAAAACGGAGTCGCCACGCCATTTCGATTACCTCAAAACTTTGAAAAAAAGGTTTTTACTTGGGTTCGGAGGTTAAGTTGGCCCTCTTCGGGGGAAGAACGCTTGGGCGTTTCACCCAAAGTGCCTTGCCGGAGCAAGTCTCCCAAGATTTCATTAATCGTGGCTTGCTTCTTGCATGTGCTTTCTTGTGTGCATGTGTTTGAAAAATAAGTGGGGAAATGTCCCAAGTTGTCTTCCTCCGGACGTACAAAACCATTTATTGGTTGTCGCCGGGATTCCTTTTTTGGAATTTTATGTATTCGGGGATTATGATCCCGTCCTCATCTTATGACTTCGTGATCATCGCATTTTAACCTCTGGGACCCTCGGACTCTGCGTGATCGAGAGAATGACTCTTTTTGGTCAACGATGAGGTTCTTTTTTTTTTAGGAAAGGAGGGTCCTTATGCCCATCAATCCTACGCTTTAAGACGGTACTGAGCCTCAGAGTGGAGGCTTCATACCCTTTCTAAGCGTTAATCGGAGATATAGGGTTCAAGGTATCCCCTTTCTAAAGAAATATGGAACCTTTAATGGAAGGAACGATGTAAAGATAGGATCTTTTACACCGGTCCGTTCCAAGGTTGGGGGAAAGTGGGGAAAATGCATGATGAAAATGACACTTTTAATGAAAAGATGACATTTTTTGGGTTGCAAATGATGCACTTTAGTTTAAAGAAATAATCTTTATTGCAAAGGATGCATTTTGAATGTAAAGACATGATTTTTATGCAAATGATGCATTTTTATTGAAAAGATTGTATTTTTATATGCAAAGGAGGTGCATAAAGATGACATTTTTATTGGAAAATGGGGGTTTTAGGTGCAAAGGATGCACCTTTATGGATAAAGACTACATTTTTAATGACAAAGGATGTCTAATGCATGCAAAGGGGAAGGGGGTATAAAAATATGATCTTTTAATCTACCAAGTCCCAAGCAAGATAATATGCAATATATGCAAATGCAATGAGTAATTAGAAACTCACATAGAGCAATTAGGATGCAAGGTTAGGGTGCGCGAGGTTACCAATGGCTTCCTCTTTCTTCTTTGGATGGAGCTAGGAGGAGGAGTT